>JAXFYN010000848.1:0-88248 GCA_036172215.1 Camellia granthamiana | reverse complement strand
GTTGTCCTACTAAGTACATCAGTTACATCCACAGACTTCTGAAAAATTATTCCACGATTGCTATACACAAGAAAATTAACAATGTGCTTTCTTGTGGGCCCAGACCATCCATCACATATAATTGTAACACATCTCTCAGCCTAACTAGATTTATGAGATTTTATCCAATTTTGTAAAGCTTCATACTCCATTGGTAAATACACTTCAGTTACCTGTTTAATAATAAATAAGAAACAAAAACTATTAACAAGCATCTTAATAATTTATTTATTTTTAAACATAGAAAGAGTTTTTTCAAACTTTAAATTAGAGGCTTACTTCATAAGAACTAGGTAGCTTTGTTCCTTTTCTAACCTCTCTTGCAATATCCAACATTGGTTCTAGGCATTTAGAATTAACAACATTAGTAGGCACTGGAGTGAACAATACAAACTGGCTAACTGCTCTTCCTATTTTTTTCTTTGCTTCTTTCAAGAATCTAGAGGAGAGTTTGGATTGTTTGTTGCCTTTGGTCCTATGAAGATCTATATCTATGTCTAATAATTGAACTTCTGGAGAGGATGTATCAATCCATTTCCTACTTGTACTAGCCTCACGAACAGTATGACTTCGCCGAGCAAAACCAGGAAGAGGTGCAACCTCAATATCACTAGCCCTAATTTGTCGGGCCATAACCATTTCTAGGTCCTCCTCATCATTTTCATCATCATCACACTGATTGGCTCTAATTTGTTCTGTCAATTCCTCATTCATCTTCCATTTGTCAAGCTTTTTGCCCTTATAATTATTCACATGATCCATTATTAGTGTTCGAACTTCACCATTGACATTAGTACAAGGTGCAACTTGACCTTTCATATGGACCAAATGTTGCTTCAACCTAGTTATACCACCATTTAGCTCTTTTCCACAAAATGTACACCTAATTTTATTCCTAGTATTTTCTAATGGAATTCCAAATTTCCAACTTGGAGGTTTTCCACTAGAACCACCTCCGTGCGCCATTATAACTTTCAATTATCTACAATAACAGTTTTCAACTGACAAATATTGTAATTCTAATTTAGTTACTACTAATAATGCATTTAAAAAAAATAAAAAATCTAAAATATTAAGCCTCTTTAAAAAAATCTGACAACTGAAACCTCTTAAAAAAAAATCTGACATAAAAATAATCCGAAATAAAAAAATTTGACAGATTAAAAAATCTAAAATAATAAAAAAAATCTAAAATAAAAAATCTGACAGATTAAACCTCTTTAAATAAAAATAAAAAATCTAAAATATTAAACCTCTTTAAAAAAAAAAAATGAAAAATCAAGCTGTTGACAGACAAAAGTTTTGAAAACTATAGAGAAAGTCAGTCAAGCAGATTCGATACATGAGCCTAATTATACACTGCTATCACTTAATTTATTGGTTTTAATAGGTTCATGAACAATGAGTCTAATAAATCAACTTATAGGAATGAAGAAGTGAAATAAGTAAGGAATGAAGAAGTGAAATAAGTATGAAACATACTCTATAGGTACATTGCTAAGAAAAAAATAGTAATAATATATATAAATATTTGAACAATCATAAATATATATATATTAAAATATCTCCCATCTCATACCGTAATATAACCACAAAACAGTGGCTTAAATTAACTACAAAACAAAAAAAAAAAAAAAAGGAAAAAAAGAACAATATATATAAATATTTGAACAATCATAAATATATATATATATATTAAAATATCTCCCATCCCATACCATGATATAACCACAAAACAGTGGCTTAAATCAACTACAAAATAGAAAAAAAAAACAAAAACAAAAACAAAAACAAAACAAAAACAAAACAAAACAATATATATAAATATTTGAACAATCATAAATATATATATATATATATTAAAATATCTCCCACCCCATACCATAATATAAATAACCACAAAACAGTGGCTTTAAAAAAAAAAAAAAAACAGGGCATCACAAAAAACAAAACAAATTTATAAAACTGAACACAAGAAGCAAACAGAGCATCACAAATATATAAACAGAGCATGACAGAACAAGCCTTCAAAGAAGAAGCTTGAAAGCGGTGATGGGTTTGGGTTCGATTCGATGCTTCTCCCTACAACACTTTACAAGATTGATGCCCCTGGGAGATGGATTTGGGTTTGATTGAGGATTTGGGATTGGTTCGATTGAGGGTTTTCCTTTAGAGGTTGCTACAAATTTATGGTTCGTAAGTCTATGTATTGCTTGAAGAAGACAAAAAACTTGAAGTGAAAGGTTTGAGTGAGTGATGTACATGTATGCGATAGGTTATTTCCTTCCCTTTCCGCATTTGCTTTTGTTTTTGCAGGTGCTTTGCTCGATTATTTTTGCTTTTGCAGGAGGTTCTTTGCTCCATTTTCAGTCGTACCGGCGATAGAATACGTGTATCGGAACTATATCGCTCACGTATCGGATTCAGACCAATACATATCGGGAACCGGCCGCTACAGATGCGAATTTCATTCTCACCGGTATACCGGCCCATATCCGAATCGGCACTCCAATTTTTCGGTATGTATCGGCCGATATTTAGAACTATGTAAAGGAAATTAAAAGTTAAAGTATTTTTATAAAATTCATTTTTTCACTAGTTTGATCCTCTTTGCAAGCTTTGAGAATTTGTTATATTGCTATTTTTCATTCCATATTGATCTTCATCATTTTGTACTTCTTCTGCTACAATTTTTCCACATGTGCAATCCTTGTCATTCATCTTGTCCAGTCTGGTGTAAAATATGTACGTATGTTCAGAAGTAAGTTTTAGTGCCTTGTAAAATTTACCATTCTTACCTTCCTGCAATAACAATAACAATAATATAGTTTTAAATTAAAATTCTTTCATTTACTATGTATGTATGTTGCTAATGTGACACTGTTCATGCATTTGGTAAACTTGCATTTTCTTTTCATGCTATGAATTCAATTGATGGGCATTCAATAATTTTCTTAACCACTTCAACTAATGTAACATACAGTTGTCTTTTTTCATCTCCCAGTATAACCTTCATCAAATATCTTATATTTGATATGATAAATATAAGTAAATTACGAGGTTGTAATTTTGATATTTAACAAATGCTAAGCATTAATTTGTATTGTTATGTAGAATTATCACATACCTTGAATGATACTCTGAATTTGAGTTCTTACATTTATTGCATTCTGCTCGTTGTTCAGTTTGATAAACTTTTTTATTGCATGCTTTGCAAGCAATATACCAAGGTTGGTCTAGATTGTCTATATGAATTATTATCACTTTGAAGGAACAATGTATATTCTATATGGATATTTTTATTCAGGGTGTATTAATATTAATATTAATTTGGTGAAGTAAAAGAAAAATATGATATTTGGAAATTTTAATTATTATTAGGATGATAAATTATGTACCTGAAAATCACGTAATGAACGTTCTATCAAATCTTCTATCTTCACATGTTTTTTTGTTAATTCATTGCCAATAACACTGTGCTTGGCTTGTTTTCAATGTTTTTTTTTTTATATAATTTATTGCAATTGCACATATAATATTTGTTAATTTTCTTATTGTATAAAAACTGTAAATATAAAAATAGAAACAATATATTTTTTAATATACCATTCTCTGATACTATCAGTTTTAGGTGTTATCGAGTTTATTTGAATTGTAGTTGTTAAGATTGTGGATATAGATATTACACCTGATCCAAAAGAAAATTATGAGTATATATATTAAACAATTGTAAAATTGTAAATCTATACAATTAGTAAATTATATATTTTCATCATGAGGCAATAATAATAATAATTTAATATATAATATAATTTTAAATGTTTAAATGTACCTACATATGTTGACACTTTACTTTGAATATTGTAACTACTGGTCTTTCTTTTGCTATATCTTCTAATTTTTCGCTTTCGTTTTGGGCTACATCCCCCATAATATGAGAAGAATAGATTGAGAGTTGTGACAATGGAAAATATAAAATTTTAGTACTTTTAGTATTTTTTTATTTTGTAACTTAAGAGTCATTATAATTCATACCTTGAATTGACCAAATAAATATTTCTCTTCGTTAATTACCAATTGCTCCTGTTCTCGTAACTCAGGCAATCACTACAACATTTTCTTAGTTTAGTGGCATTTGAAAGTGCCACAAAATTATTGGTTTAATGACATTTTTTAGTCTTGTGGCATTTTGAACAAGTGCCATTTGTATCCGTGCCACGGTAGATACTTGCAAGTGCCACTACACCATCATAGCTAAAAACTTTTAATGACATTTTGATGTCACGGTAGATATTATTTGTAGCACTATCAAGCGTCATTAAAAAAAGAGTTAGTGACACTTATAAGTGTCATTACACCATCAAGACTAAAACATTTCAGTGACACTTTAATGTCATGGTAGGCACTATTCGTGACGCTATCAAGTGCCATTCGTAACGATAATTCGTTGTAGAACAATTTGATCTGCTCTTGTGGAGACTCGAACCGCCAACCTCCCGCACCATAAACCTTATACATCACACTCTTCCCACTGCACCTCTATAGTACCACATGATTATATATGCAACATATATTATTTATATAGTACATACATCCATATTAATATAAAAGCATATGTATAAACATAATTATTTTATTGAACATAATTTATTTAAAATAAACTATTTACTAGCAAAATAAAAAAAGACCACTTTTGGTGACTGAAAATATTTTTTAGTCTCCAATTCTATACTTTTGGCTACTAATTGTTTTTTAGTTGCTAAAAAACTTAACTTTTGTTGACCAAAATCAGATTTGGTCGCCGAAGATGCACTTTTAGCTACCAAAATTTTGATCGCCAAAAAATTTAATTCCTGCCTTAGGATTTTAGTTATCCCGCGGTAAAAATGACCACTTTTGGCAACTAAACTTATTTTTAGTTGCTAATTGTAGACTTTTGGCTACTAAAATTGTTTTAGTCACCAAAAAACTTTACTTTTGGCTACTAAAATTTTTTAAATCGGTAAAACCCATAAAATCAGCAATCAAACTTATTTTTAGTCGCCAATTGTAGACTTTTGGCTACTAAATTATTTTAGTCGCCAAAAAGTTTTACTTTGGGCTACTAAAAATTGTTTAGTCACTAAAACCCATATAATCAGCGACCAAACTTAGTTTTAGTCGCCAATTGTAAACTTTGGGCTACTAAAATTGTTTAGTCGCTGAAAGCTGTTTAGCTTTCAGCGACCAAATTTTTTTTTGTCAGGAAATTTAGTCGCCGAATGTACTTTTTCCTGTAGTGTATTTTGCGTTTAATTTATTTATTTTTAATCATTTATTGCATTTTAAAAACTTAGAAAATATATTGGTATTTTTTGTTTTTTCAAAAATGCCATTATAAGCTTGGAAAGTTTTTGGCTTAGTGGCATTTCTCAAAATGCTATAAAACATTTGTTTATGACACTTTTCACCTAAGTGTCATAAAAAGTAATTTGCACCTACCTAGTGTCCTGACATATTTTTAAAAATGCCATTGCTACTACAGTTTAGTGGCATCTGTTAGTAAATGTCACGAATATATTTTTTGTGTTATTATTTTATAAAATGCCATAAAATTGATGTGACATTTATTTATTGAAATGCCACTAGAGAATAAATGTCACTAGAGCTTTATATGTTTGTGGCTCTGTGGCATTTTTCTAAAACATTTAATGCCAATTTTTATTTTTGTGGCATTTTCTAAAAACATGCCACTAGTGTAATGTCACTAAAGTGTAAATTTGTTGTAGTGACATTTTTGCTGTAGTGAAGTAACACTTTTTTTAATTGAAATGCCACTAGAGCCTTGTATGTTTGTGGCTCTATGACATTTTTCTAAAAAATGCCACCAAATATTCTTTTTGTGACATTTTTTAATAACATGCCACTAGTATGGTGTCACTAAAATATGTTTTTGTTGTAGTGAATTAAAAATTAATGTACCAGAACTATGAACAAAGAACGAAAATAAATAAAAGAGCTTGTGAAACAGAGTTGATTGAGAGGCAATGTGATTGACTCTTTGGTTTTCATAATTAACATTATCATAGTTGGTTCATATATATTGGGTTTTCTCTAGAAAAGTGAAATACGTGATAAAGAAACTTAGGTAATTAAAAATCAATATACCAGAATGTGATCGACTGTTTGGTTTTCATAATTAACATTATCATAATTGGTTAATATATATTGGGTTTTCTCTACAAAAGTGAATTATATGATAAAGAAACTTAGGTAATCAAAATCAATATACTAGAACTATGTACAAAGAAAGCAAATAGAGCGGAAATGATGATGAAAATTTTACACAAATCAATTATGTAGATGATGAAGAAATTTAGGCAATTAAAAATCAATATACCAGAACCATGGACGGAGAACGAAAATAAATTAAAAAAGGTTGTGAAACATAGTTGATTGAAAGACAATGCGATCGACTGTTTGGTTTTGAAACAAAGTGGGTTGTTATGTTTTGATTAAAAACCATTGGGCTATGTAACAGATTTGGTCCAAAACATCCAAAACAGTGTGTAATGTTGATTGTAGAATCTATTTTAGATTGCGAAATAGGGTTGTTTCAAACCCTCCGGAGCAAAGTCGATTATTATTTGTGAAAGTGATGTAGTAGATTGTGATCGGCAGTTATTCCGAACCCTGCGAAGTAGAGTCTATTATTAATACACAAAATCTAATTGAAAAAAACAATCCAAGGGCTATCTGTTTGCCAACAATGCCATTTTGAATCATCACCACTCATTCAAAGTAGATTAATTGCAAAAATATATATATTTTTTTTCTTTATATATTTTCATGATTTTTCTTAATTTGAATCTGACAAAATTTCTCTCACTCACCATTTATGAGAAGGTAGTGGATGAGACAAATATTGAATAGGCCACAGTAGTGGAATTATTAAAAAGGTAATCATATTATAATGTTTGAAGATGTTTTATGTTTGAATACTCACCGTTCATGAGAAGGTAGTAGACGAGACAAATATTGAACATGCCACAGTAGTAAAATTATTAAAAAAATAATCATATTATGATATTTGAAGGTGTTTGAATTCTGGAAAGTGTTTGGTTGTTTGGTAGATGTAGGTTGTTGTGTGATGTGTAATAAGTTTGAGAGGGCATTTTTGGGATACGAAAAAAAGTAGAAAACATATATGTTCTTCAGATTTTTTTAAATAGTAGTAGATATTTAAACTTGAAGAAATTTGTTTCATATAATGTGATAAATGTAAAATAAATAGTGAGTCTAAGAATATAGTAGACCTTGCATGTGGGATCCATTATTTAATTTGTAGAAAAATATAAATACACCTTCTGAGATTTACTTAAAATACGATTTATCCCTGCGGTTCAGGAAATTACCTCCTGAAGTTTCTAATTGCATAACAAATGGCCGCTTTTATTAATAAATTATCAAGTCAATTAACAGTTTTTAATGATATCATAAATGTGTTTCAATTAATAATTCAAGTAATTTTATCATTGTATACGAGAGCAGTTAGAAATTTTATTTTTTAAGTTAATTCTGTTAAATAAAAAATATGACAAGGGCGTATTTATAATTTTCCAAACTAGAGAGGGCAATCCCTATTTTAAACAAATCTCAAAGGGTGTATTTGTAATTTAGTTTTTATCTTTTGTATCTCATTACATGAAAAATCAAAGCTCGCGTGAAAAAACAACACACTCGTACCAACAGTGCTACATCCTCTTAATTTATCATCTCTAAATGACCCCTAATGATGTCACATTAAGGTTAGACCCCACATGATGAAATGTTTGCCAAAATAAAAGTTGACACCTGTCAGACACATCATTACGGGTGGTATTTAGGGGTGATAAAAGGTATCTCAAACATTTTTGTACCTCGTATTAATTTTTTTTTTCCCTTTATTTACATTTGGGGGACTTATATTAAATTTTAATGCATCTCATAATCGAAAATAATTCAAGGGGTTCATTTTGTTTTTGGTGCTGGGATGAATAGATTCAAAAGATTAGAGAATTAAGGATACCCACCAAAATACCTAATCCAATCCATAAGGATGTACCGGAAAATACAACATTTTTGTTGTGAGGAGAACTTAAACATTAATTATAGTCCTGTTGGATATTTTTGACATGTCGAAGGTTAGAAATGTAATTCAAGCATGCCAGCAAAGATCTAAAAAGTTCTTACAGAGAATAAATGCTAATTTTTATCAAGCGATTGTGTTAAGGTTCTCTTAGTCTCAATGAAGAGGGCTTTACTATGTTGTGTTGAAAAGATGAACCAAAGCTTTAGCTCAAATTCGTAAAAGAATGGGAGGGAGAGATTGAACAGAAATTGGAATTGATTAATTGAATAAATAATTACAAAATGTTACCTTTAGTAAGGACAACTTCGAAACTTTTACACCAACAGTGTTCTAGAATTATAAGGCTAATCTACTCCTATGAAATCTAAGTGCAGTGCATTAAAGTAAACTGTAGAAATTTAAAGATAAATGAAATTGACAAAGACGTAGAGTCTGGATTTGCTTAGGAATCTCTTTAGTCTCTGCTTCCATCTATTTATAGCTTTCTCTCGGCATTTTCAAAGCAGTTAGACTGCTATCTTTTGCCATGATCTCCTTTCTTTTCACTACTTCTTAGGGCCACAATCTTTCTTGTGCATGTGTAACTGCTAGCAACTGCTCATTGTTAACTCCTTTATGTGCCTCTTACACGTTACTCATCACATTTTCCAGTTGAAAACTTGCATTCGCAGCTCACGTAGGCATCTTCAAATGTGGGACTCTTCGGTATCTAAATACCCTTTGATTGCCATGTGTCACCTTCGCACTGGATGGTTTAAATGTGGCGCCAACAATACCCCTACACTAGTGTAAGCATAAGGGTTACACTAGTGAACATAACTTTTGGCAATTGCTCACCACTCCTTAAATGTTGCCTTTACAATTAACTATCTCTACGATCTTTTGGTTTGCACTCCTGGGTTTTTGTATTTAATGAGGCTCGAACTGAGAAAATAAGACCCATTAGCTCCAAAGACTCCAAAGAAATGGTTGCCTTGGATATGAAAAAGTCTGATGCTGAGGTTGCTAAGGTTACAGAGGTCGATACGAGCATAACCAATTGTC
This sequence comes from Camellia granthamiana, assembly GCA_036172215.1. NCBI lineage: Eukaryota > Viridiplantae > Streptophyta > Magnoliopsida > Ericales > Theaceae > Camellia > Camellia granthamiana. The sequence goes on along the minus strand of JAXFYN010000848.1, from coordinate 79,055 downwards.
TTGCTTCTTCAGAACTGGATTCTCGTCTCAAGGTTATTCATGTGACTTCACCCTCTTCCATTCTATAACCAAAGTATCTTGATATGTCTAAATCGCTTCGCTCAGGCTGGGATGCACCTCCTTCTTCCCCTTTGATTGACACTGCTCTTGGCTAAAGATCTTTTCCTTCTTCTACTGGCTGCGATAGCTGGGACCACTTGTAGTGCTTGCTACTCGTTTCAAGATTCATCATAATTTCTTAGAGCAAGTGGACCCCAACACTATCCCATCCAACCATTGGAGCAAGGTTATACAAGCTTCAAAAAGCTCAAGTGAGAATCTTTGGACAGCCAAGCAAAGAGTCTTTGTTGAAACTCAAGTATTTTCAATCTCAGCAATTCGTAATAGACACAATAAAAGAGAGGCTAAAAAAAGAAGACGAACTCATAAAATACTTTTGGGTCAAATTTCATGACTTTATAACTTTTTCTTTTCCCTACTTTTATGAGGTTGAAACCATCTTCTTGTAATTTTTTGCATTTTCTAATGAAATGAAGACTTTTTCGATTATGTGAACTTTATATGTACTAATTTATTTTTAGTCCAATTCTTGCATTACTCTAACATTTGAACGTTAATTCATTGACAATTATCTTACTAGTTAAAACAATTAATGTTTTTAATGGCTTCAAAGCAATTCACAACTTTAAAATTATCTTCCCAAGGCAAAAAACAATCAACATATTCTTGGTACCCCACAAGGTTTCATGCTTAGAAATGCATTTTCACTTGGGAGCCTATATTTAAATGCTTGGCCTAATTTAAACTTTATACTATTTTTATGTAGATATTCTTGAAATAAACCTAACCTATTTGAAGAAAGAAACATATAAATAGCCTACTATTTGTATGAGCTTCACTTACGCTTCCTCGACTTACTTTGCCTTTACCACTTCTACTTTCAAACCCTAATTTTCACACCAAACAATGGCTTTTGGTTCTCAAACTAACCCATCCATGGAACTCTGTCGTTTATCCTTTGAATTTACCTCAGATCTAACCTCGCTACAAGCCCTGTTGACACTTGTTTCTTCATCCCCTAAGACACTGATGGGGTATTTGGTTTGGATCTCACATTCAAGGGTACTCCTTTAGTCAAGATGGCGCACTTGTATCCTCGCCTTGAAGATCATATTTTTCAATACCAAAGTCAATTACATTGGGATTCTTGGTCTGATGATAGACCATTTCGAATCTAGCTAATGGTTAATGGTAAGTAGATCAACTTGTATGAAAGAGTGACTTCAGAAAGGAAAGATACCTTATCTCAAGCAGGTATCCTTCATTCTTTCGCATATTTAAGTACTCCATCCCTCAGGATCCTTACTTGATTCCTACTGCTATTTGCTTCTGGAACCCTGCATTTAACTTTTTCCAGTTTTGATGCAGTATGATGGCCCCTACCGTTCTCAACCTATGTCATCTTCTTGGTGTAGTGCCTACTGGGGAATTTTTTGGCCCAAACTATCAAGGCAGAATCATTTCTAGCCTCCAAAATCCTACTGGTAACCTATCTTACTTGCACTTCCTTAGTAGAGAGAACATAGGAACTAGTCCTGTTAGTGACCAAGAACTTTTTGACTTTCTTATATTCTAGTTGTGCAAATTTGTAATGTGCACACCTTCACAGAAGATTGTTATTGAATTTATCCCTTTGGCCAAAACTTTTGCTTCGGTCAATTCCATTACCTTTGGCTCTTTCATTCTAGGCCATCTTTATAGGTCATGCTCTTCTTTCTGTGAAAAACCCTTGGATCCCAACCTAGGAGGCCTAATTTGGATTATTTACTTATAGCTTTTCGTTTATTTTCCTGAATTTAGGGTTCGATTCATAGACTACCCCAATGATATGGATGTTGTCATATACGGAAAGTTGTATAGTACAGTAACTCTATAGAGTTTTACATTCTAATTTTACTTCCAATCCTTCTTTGAACTTTCTTTGAACACAAAACCTAAATTTTTTATGCCATTCGACCCCAAACAAGGTGTTCAATGGCTCCAGGACCTGTTGGCAGACAAGGACTACACAAACAGAGTTCATAAGAAATGTTGGGTATTTATTCTCACTACTAGATCTCTTTTTATTGGAAATCCAAACACCAAAGCCTATACGGGCATTGCTGAACCCTATTGCCTCACTCAATTTGATAGGCAATTTGGATTAGTTCAACTTGTCCTTGCTACTTACTGTTCCTCCAACAATCCTCAATTACAGCATCTAGAGTTAAGACTGGACTTAACTAGAATTAATGACTCAGTGGAGCTCTTGCACAAGAACATGGCTACCTTCAGCTTGGCTCCCTTTGTTTCAACCCCTACAACCTCTCTTTCTTTCCAACGATGGTAGAGGCTTAGTATGGACCTTCAATTTATCATTGCCCTCTATATTGAAGGACTTGAGCCCTCTTGAGACTAGTTCAAAAGATGACTCCCCTTCTCTCAAAGTGAGCCTAATAAAAGTAGTGGAATTAGAACAACCTGTCCTCGCAGCTACACCAACACTTGCTGCTACTCATGCTTCAGCCACAAGGGCTTCTTCTAGATTGAGTAAGTGTCATTCTAAATTTGAACATTACCCAGCTTGTTTCTCATCCACATCTTATATATGTTGATGGTACTATTATTTTTACCTTGTTATTTTTCCTTTGTATAACCTGCTCATACAACTGGTAGGCAGGAGGCCTTGGCACAACTTGTGGCTAAAAAAGGTCAAAAAAGAAGCAGAAGCACCACTCCAAGTGAGTCTACTTATAGTGGTGTTCAAGCTACTCCGGAAGCTCCTACCCTAGAAGTAATAATAGAAGGAGAAAAAGAAGATGAGGAAGAAATGACAGATGATGCTTCACTTGTTACTTAGAGAAGAAGGACCACTGAATCACTTCTTCCTTATACTCATACCACATCAGGTATGTAATTACTTCTTTTCTAAGACAACCCCCATGTTTTAACTCTTCCCTCCCAAGCTTATGTTTTATTCATCATTTCAGATATAAGTACTACCATTGCTAGAAGTTCAGAGCTTACCACCCTTTTGCTGCTACCAGTACATCAATAGCCTCAATTGTCAACTCTGTCCTTACTGCAGCCAATAGAAACTCTCATTCCACTTGGTCATGAAACCTCAACTCCAATAGAGCATACCACTTCCTCTTCCTCCCAACCATTGGTGAAAATATTAGTGGAAAGAGTTTCTTTGTTGGAGATTGACACAGCTGAGAGTTTACCAGATGCTATTACTCTCACAACTCTTGTAGAAATTGTTACTTCTAAAGCTTTACTAAAGACTAATCTCGGTGGGGCCTCTCAATCAGAAGACCTCCCTTCTCTTAGCATCATCTCCACTTCTCAGATGCAAGCGCCAAACATAACAAGAGAGAGCTCCTTTATTCAAACCAGTGTTGGTGAAGCTATAGAGATGACAAAACCAAAGTTATTGGCATTTAAACAAGAAGTTCAACAGCTTATAACACTTGTTGTTGTTTTTATGCCCTTAATTACTAAGAGTGACCCTCTTATATTGGCAAACTCATTCATTAGGCAACTTTCATCTGACTTAACCTCAGTTTCACAACATTTAAGTGTTGAGGTCTGCACTAGGCTACTGAAGGATTTCTCTAGAATTTCCTTATTGTCTTTAAGGAATCCCACTTTTCAACAAGGGTTCATCTTGTGCTGCCAGTCTTTAATCCATCACCAATCACCTCTGCATCAAGTGTTGCTACAAGCCATGTCATCTTTGAACTTTTTCTTCCATCTTAATGCGATTGCTTCACATTCTCAACAACAACTTACACAACACGAAACCCTTGTGAGTTCAACTCAAATCAAGGTTACTTCTCTCATAACTGAGTATGCAGAAGCTTTAGCTCAACAGAAGATTCTTTTGGCAAGGAAAGAAGCCCTAGAAAGGGAACTTGCAGAGGTAAAAGTAGCCTTAGCCACCAACCATGAGAAGATGCAGACTTCTAGTACTAGACTGGTGGACCTTAAGGCAGATATGTCTAAATCACTTAAGTTGCTTCCTTCTATAGATAATACGAAACTTATTGTACAGGAACAACTCAAGCAATGTAAGACATTTTGGTCCCAACTATGGAACTTTGTGCAATTTCCACCAAATGAATGAAAGTTATACTTATCAACTTGTCTTGTGTTGTTTTACTTGTGCTTATGTTGTATAAAGTTTCCCAAATAGTTGAAAAATATGCTTTCAAGAATTTACCATTGATTTTCCTTTGATGTATGAAACAGTTAAGGTTTCTTAAGTGATAAGCACCATTTGGAAGCACATTATGGATTTGAAATGGTCCTTCCTAATTAGGTGACCATTTACCAAATTTGTGACTTTTGATGCCAAGGGGCAATATGGTTTTCCATACCAAATCACATTCATCAAAGCTTTGATTATGTACCTTCTTATTGTAGTACCTTGCAGCCTTTTGCTTTTGGATTAGCATTTTGTTTAAGGTCAAAATTCTGGCTTCATTAATGTCCTCCAATTCCATACACATGCTTTGATTATACTGATTTGTCACAATAATCTTGTGCTTTGACCCTCAGAGACTTATTGTTAATCTCATCTAGAAGTATAATATCATGCCCATATACCAAGGCAAATGGTGTGACTCTAGTACTTGATCTTTTTGAAGTTCTATAAGCCCATAAAACTTCTAAGAGTGTATTATGCCAATTCCTGGGATTATCTTCAACCATTTTCTAAATCCCTTTTTTGATGGCTTTATTGGATGGCTTTGCTTGTCCATTAGCTTAAGCATAATAATGAGTGAATTTAATTATGCTTATGCCAAAATTCCCAGCAAAAGCTTTCACTTGACTACCCTCTAATATTGTTCCATTATCAATAGTGATAGTTTGGCGAATGCCAAACCTATGAATTAAATCTTCAATGAAGCTAATTACTTCACCTTGGTCTATAGATTTTTAAGATTTTGCTTCAACATACTTTGTAAAGTAATCTGTGGCCACTAGAATGAAGCGATATTTCTTTAAAAATGGAGGGTGAATCTTTCCAATCATGTCCATCGCCCATCCTTTAAAGGGCCAAAGTTTGATTATTGAATGCAATTCATCTACTGGCACATGCCTAATGATTCCATGTTTTTGGTATGCTTAGCAACCTTTTGCATACTTAATACAGTCCTTAAATATATTTGGCCAATAATATAAATGGCTCCTCACTGACCATCTAATTCTAACCCCTGGCTGATGAGCACCACAAATACCTTCAGGAATTTCAGCCATGGCTGTTTTAGCCTCTTTTGGGACCCAAACATTCCAATAAGAGTCCATCTGCTCCTCTCTTGTAAAGGCTGCCATCATATAAAATATAATTTATAGATTTCAACTTGGCAGCTCTATTAGCTTTCGCATATGGACTGGATAAATATTGAATTATTGGGTGTCTGTAAGCTTCTTCTGGCACATCAAATGCATAAGTTTCCATTAATAACCCTATTTCTTCCAAAGGTAGAAGCTTCTTTAAAAAAGAAGCATGAGATGAGTTTGCCTCGTATTCACCTCTTTTCTTGTAATTTGAAGCTGTTTGTGCTACTTTGTTAGCCTGTTCATTCATAAATCTAGGGATATGTGATATTCCCAAATCCTTGAATTCAGAACTTAAGTATAAAGTAGTCATATAATATGGTAGCAAACCATGATTCTAGTACTTAAAAATTCCATTTAACTGGTTTACCACCAACTACGAATCGCCAAAAATTTCTACAACTTCTACCTTTAATCCTAACAACAGTTTATGCCTTATGATCAAGGCTTCATACTCCATTTGGTTGTTAGAGCAATCTTGTTTATTGATTTTGAAACCATGTTTAGTTTGCACACCAGTTGGAGATTCAATTACAATTCCTACTCCAACTAAACCATTGGCTTTCAAACCGTCAAACCATAGTTTCCAAGTCACAATACTGACTAGGTCTATATCATTTTGGTCTTCTTACTCTTCCTTAGATGGATGATCAACAAGGAAATTTGCTAAAGCCTATCCCTTAATAGATTTTTAAGGAACATATTCGAGACAAAATTCTGATAGAGCTACTCCATTTACCAATCCTATCACTCAAGCTAGGTCTTGTCAACATGTACTTGATTATATCATTCGAAGCAAATACATGTGCAATTCTAGGCAAAAAGTAATATCTTAATTTGATTGCAACAAAATACAAGGTCAAACATAATTTCTCAATAACTGAGTATTTACATTCACAAGAAGTCAAAAACCTACTAAGGTAATAAATTACTTGCTTCTTGCCTTCTTCATTTTCTTAAGCCAATAAGACTTCAATGGATTCTTCTTTTGCTGCTATGTATAACTTCAAGGGCTTGTCTTCTTTTGGAGGCACCAACACAGGGGGCTTAGCCAAATAGGTTTTGATGGCTTCAAATGTTGCCTGATGTTCTGCTTCCTACCTCAACTCTTCATAATCTTTAAACTTCAACAAAGAAGAAAATACTTTAGTTTTACCAACAGTATTAGCAATAAACCTTCTAAGAAAATTAACTTGCCTAAGAAATTTTTGTAATTCTTTCTTACTGGTAGGTGGCTTAGCTTCAATGTTGGCTTTGCCTTTGTATCCGTCAATCTAAATTCCTCTTCTGTGGACCATATATCCCAAAAAATTACCAGTAGACACACCAAAAGCACATTTCAATGGGTTGAGTTTAAGCTAATAGTGCCTTATCAATTTGAATGAAGCTTCCAAATGAGCCAAATGATCTTCGAAGGATTGAGACTTGACTATAATGTCATCCATATAACACTCTAGAAATCCCCTGACTAGATCATGAAAAAATGGTATTCATGGCTCTTTGATAGGTTGCCCCAGCATTCTTCAATACAAAAGGCATTTTTATCCATTCGAAAGTTCCCAAATTATCAGGGCATCTAAAAATTGTCTTGTGAATATCTTCCTCAGCTATATATATCTGATTATACCCAGAATGCCCATCCATCATAGATAAAATGGCATCTCCTGCTGATCTATCCACAAGTAGATCCACTACTGGCATTGGATATTCATCCTTGGGAGTTGCCAAATTTAGATTTTGAAAGTCAATACTGATTCTCATTTTTCCATTCTTTTTAACAATTGGTAACACATCAGAAAGCCATTCAACATACCTAGCCGTTCTAATGAACCTCACTTTATATAATCTGGAAATTTCTTTCTTTACTTTGAGAGTTACCTTTGGGCTCATCCTTCGAGACTTTTGCTTGGGTGGTTTGTAATTAGGCTTCATAGGGAGCCTATGTTCCACTAGCTGCCTATCTAATCCAGGTAGCTCATTGTAGTCATAAGCAAAGCAGTCTTTATATTCTTTCAATAAAGCCAACAATCTGGCCTTAGAAATCGAATCCATCCAAGCATTAATGAGGGTTGGATTCAAAGCTGCTTCTCCTTCAAAATTCACTTCTTCCAAAGGGTCTTGAACCTTAACTGTCAAGCTTTCTAAGAATTCAAACCCTTTTATTTCTTTAGGTGATTTCATTTCTTGTTGTTTCCATTCATCATCTTCATAGGCAAAGTTTACCTAGAAAATTTCATCTTCCTTAATTATGGCTTTAATATCTAAAGCTAATAAGTTATTCAAAGACAATAACAATCTAGTCGCATTGTTTCTGATTCAGAGCCAGTCATTTGACTCATCTTTGTTGCATGCTAGCTCATCCAAACCATCTTAGATCCTTTATTTTAGATCAGCCATTTCTTTGTCTGTACAGTGTTCCATATCCTTACCTTGAGTTTTCAACACACTTAAAGCTATCACTCCTTGTTTATATAGTTTTGCCTCTGCGAAATCTACATGAGCTATGAATGGTTAAGGCTCTGCATGTATTTCCTTCATTTCTCTATCTCCCAAGGCCATGATGATCTTTTGGTGCAATGATGATGGCACACACTTGTTAGTATGTATCCAATCTCTTCCTAGCAAGGCATTACACTTGGCCTTACTATCCACCACAAAGAAAGCTGTAACACAACTTTTGGACCCCACATTGAGGCTGACTAGTAGGATCACTTGGGCCATTTGTTTGTCTCCTTTGAACCCTACTATGGAGGTGCTAGTAAGGATAAGTTTTGGGTTTCTCAAACCAAACTTTTTTACAGAGGCTTTGGGCAACAAGTTAACTTCTGCTCCATTATCCACCAACACCTTACTCATTAATACTCTATCAAAATGGGCCTTGATGTACAAGGGCTTGATGTGCTGAGTCATGGTTAGAGTTGGGTATTCAAAAGGATAGTAGGGCATAGCCTTCTGAACCTCCATCTCCACTGTTTCTTTGGAGTCTACCTCCTCCACCATCTTAGACTTTAGGACAGGTCTTATCTAATTCAACCCATTCTTCAATGGACAAGCTTTTCAGTTGTTTGGGATCTGCTTTAAACCTACGATGCAAAACATACACCATATTTATGTTAGCAGTAGGTAACGAGCCACATTGGGTTTGGACTGGCTCACTTTGTGCCTCTAACCCCTTCGAAGGTTCTTAAGTCAATGGTCATAGGTTCAAGTCTTGTGCCCTCTTGTAACTATGGGTGTTGATTTCCAATCACACAACCAAATAGGGAACTCAGCTGGAGAGCACTGACAGAATAGATAAAGCCCAAACAACTTGTTTACAGAAAGATAAGAATCCGGCGGTGATTCGTCCACCTAGGGACACTCCGACGATCAAGTCAGTAATTAAATATCTCTCAAAGATAACAAATAGTGCTTAACTCACTAGACAGAACATAAAAAGCATACCTTAGACCCACGAGGGTGCCCTATTTTTATAGCCAACATTGACCTGATCCCTGTAAAAGCCTTACTTCAGCAGACTCAAGCTCAATGCTTATCTTGGATCCTCAGTTAGATGGGGAAAAACTCCCTTAGCGCTTTATCTTTATCTAGATTGAGATCCTCCTTGGTCCTAAGACTCTTGTCCCTTATCCGCTCGTCTTGGATTCCGATATCTTCGCAGATAACCTCGGTCTTGCCTAGATCATCTCGGCAAGTGACCAGGCCACGTGGCACCTCAGCTAACACTTTGGCGTCACCTTGGCCATATGTTGTCATTCATAAAATATGCCCCCACAACTGCCCCTAGGTTATATTACCTCGGCAACCTGAGGTGATGGAAAGTACATCGCTAGTTCATTTACCACGTTGGCTAAAATTCGTTCTTCCTTCCACACCCGAGATTATTTCTCATCGGCTTCATGTACCCAGGACTCAATTGTCCACTCGTCACAAACCAAGAACCAAAAACCCAGTTCTTGAAGTTTTTTCAACCGAAAACGCTCCTCCAGTCGAGGTTTTTGCCTCATTAAATCAAGAACACCAAGAGTTTTGCGCATGATCTGTCACGTACGGTTTTCCCAACTGTTTCTACCATGAGTTCTTTTCGCATTGGTTCGTACTTGACACATGGTATCAAGACGTGTCGCTTTTGCGCACGCTGCCTGACAGACACGTCGTCCAAGGCACATTTTTTGTCGCCTTTTCACATTTTTGACAAAACTTCTCCCCCTCTCTCCATCTCTTCACTTTTGCAAAAACAATTTCCCTCGTTTTGTAAATTTTCTCTCTCTAAACTTCTGCTCTCGAACCTCCATTACTATTTCTTCAAAGCTCTGCAACCGTTTCATTCGTCTTGTCCAGCAAGCTTTCAACTGTCCCGTTCCATTCAAGTTCTTTGACTCTGGCGTTCTCGTTCTCGGCCCCATCTAGTAAATTTCTAATTTCTTCTTTCTTTTGGTTTAATCTTTCACTATTCGTATGCGTAATACTTTCATGAATCCGTTTGTACGCATCTTGCTGCTTAAATTCCTCATTTCGATTACCATATTTAGTCATTCGTAAATCAGTTCTTGTGTTTTAAGCTACTTTACTTTTATTCCCGGTGCTGCCTTCATATTGCCTATGTTGCCACTGAATAGTTGTACTCTGCTTTTCTGCGTTTTTCTCACACTTCTAGATACCATGAATCAGTTTCTTGTTCTTCAAGGAAGCTTTGTCACTGTGTTACTAGAATGTTTTTAGCTCTGTTCTTGCCATACTTGTTTTTGGTCTGAGTCTTGATTGTTGTTTTGACACCGAATCCTTCTTGGTTCTAAATCATGTTCATCTTTTTGCTTTGTCTTGCTTTGTCTTCAGATTCTTGCCTTTGATTCTTATTTCAGTATAGACTTAGGTTTGGGATTTGATATAGAACCCTGTTCATTAGGAAAACTAAAACAAGATCCCTTAGATCGTCAAAATCCTAGCTCCGGTGCCAGTTTAGGGTTTAGCCGAGGTTTTCAAACCCATACCAAATATTCTTTCTAAAATTTTGCACCAATCCTCCCTAAGCCGACATCATGGGAATGTTTAGGTGGAGAGTTGACACCCCTGCCAAGCTGGAGTACTTTAGGCAAGAGTTTTCCATTCTAGCCGACGTTCAGATCAGGTTGGCTGGAGAGAAAGACTCCATCATGTCAGTTGGGGACTCCATGCCCTTTTCTGTGGTGGCATTTATCGAGTGTGAACTCTGGCTTCCCTTAGACATCCTGTTTAGGGAAATCTTCCACTACTACAAACTTAACCCTATGCAGTTGGCCATTAACTCCTATAAGGTCATCAATGGTATAATTGCTCTAGCTCGCCGAGAAAACACTAGGATAAAACTAGCCGACATCCAATTTTGTTATACCATGTATGGCCTAAAGTCTGAAAAAGGCTACATTTACTACCTCAAACCGAGATCCACAGCCTACAAAATCATAGCCGACCTCCCAAACTCCAACAAGGGTGTTGGAGATAATTATCTAATTGTCTTGGGTAACTGGGAATTTGCTCCAGATGATGATCTTCATCTCTTCCCTCTGCGCCGATCAGTGTTTAAAGAGGACAAGGGTAAGAACTAAGTGTCAACTTCTCTGTTTTAAGACTTTACCACTTTATTTCCTTTATCTATTCTAATGTTTGTTTTCTACCTTTTGTAGCTCTACCCCAACCATCGAAGGACTTCCGCCAATCCTTCTACCCCAGCAAAGACTTAAAGAGGCTGCTGGGCCTTCCTATTGACCTCCGCAAAGCTCCCTTGCTACTCAACTATATCCCTACATACAAGTCAGCTCTGCCCGACGCTCCTAGACGCAGCAAGACTTCTTCATCTGCTTCAACTCCTCCAATAGCTTTATCTCCAAGGCCAGACCAGGCCTCCACCTTTGACCCAGTTGAGCAACCAACCACTTCTGCCCCTCAACTAATTTCTCTATCCCAACGCCAATTGTTAGGACTTTTTGTTGTCAAATTCCATGGATCAAAACCAAGGTTGTAACAAGAGTTCTTTAAGAAGTTGGTTTTCTTCCAAAACCAGGATTACTTTGGAGTTCTTTAAGAAGTTGGTTTTCTTCCAAAAACAGGATTACTTTGGGTCTCTATAAATAGTTGGTTTTCTCCCAAAATTATGTGATTCATTGAATTCCTCTAGATCTTCTTTTTGGTTCTTGAAGGTTTATATCTAGGGATATTTTGTTATTTTTCTTTGATGTTTTATTGAGTATTCAACTCATGGTTTAAAGAGAGTACATCAAAGGTTTATTTGTTATACACAAAAGAGAGAGTTGTTCTTCAGTTGTGGATTCTGAAGAATTCGAGCCTGAAGCTTTGGTGGAATCCGAAGTGGCTCATCAGAAAGACAATTCCGTGGTGAAGATGGGGTTGGAAGAGGCACATAGAGGTTGGTTCAATTAGGCGTTGTGGATTCGCTAGATAATTGAGAGTGATACCTGTGTAATTCCTTTAAATCTTCTTAGTGGATTGTCTTGTGGCAGTTGCCCGTGGTTTTTTGATCACAATTGGAAGGTATCCAATTGTGGTTTTTCCACGTAAAATCTTTGTGTCTCTTTCTCTTGATTGTTTGATTGGGATTGTTATATTTTGCTTAAAATTGGTACATAATCACAAATCAACATCTAGGGTTTCTAGATTTTTCAATTGGTATCAGAGCAGGTCGTTCTATTTTGTTTAAAACAAAAATATTTTTTTTAGAACGAGATCCTGTTTGATTTGTGATAATGGATACAATTCATGATAATGAATCCTCGGAGAGTGATCATGAAGAGCTTGAGCAAGCTTATGAAAAGTTGTATAAGGAGTCTCTTAATTTATTCAAATTGAATGACAAACTCACAAAGAAACTCAAAGCATGTGAATGTGAGAATGTCAAACTTAAGGAGGAGATTTCCGAGGCTAGGATCAATGCCATCAAGATAGCTGATGATCAACAAGTTCTTTGTGCAAAACTGTTGACTTGTGAGACAAAGAGGAATGAGCTACAGGAAACTCGTGCCATGTATGAAGAAAAGATTGAATCTCTCGAGATGTCTCAAGTTGCTTTGGAAGAACTGATGATCAAGAAAGAGGAAGAGCTCAAGGTTGCCATGGTTACCATTAGTCTTTGGAACAAAGGATCAAAGACTTTGGAGGATATCATTGGGTCTCAACAAATCTGTTCAGACAAGAGTGGCATTGGCTTTGGAGATAAGAGAGAGCAAAAACAGAGTGCTTCCACATCTCATGATACAAGAACTCAAGGAAAGGGAGGACAAAAGATTCAACAAGAGGAAAAACTTCTCAAACTCCCTAGAGTTGGTAAGGTAAAAGAAAAGAAGGTACACCCTGTTTTTATTTGTCATCATTGTGGTATGCATGGTCATATTCGCCCTTTTTGTTATAAGTTGCATGGGAGAATGTCTCAAAAGGGTAGAAATTCGAATACTTTTTGGGTTAGGAGACAACCTTACTTGTCTAGGCGGAATACCAAGATTCATGAGGGTGTTCACAACACCATGACATTTACCAAGACCGCTAGACCTGATTTTGTTAAGACCAAAAAGATTTGGGTAAGAAAACTTGACTTGTGTTAATGTGTTTTCTCTTTTTAGTTTTTTTTGGGTCTCTGTGTGTTCTTTTTTAATGGAAAAAAAAAAGTGTGCATGTTTGTTTTTTTGTCTTGCTTTGGTTAAGAAAAAAAAAAAAAAAACCAAAAAGATTTTCTTGTATGGTTTTGCAAGCTTGAAATTTTTGAGTGGTCCTTGGTGCATATTGGAATTGATGAGAATATCCATTACATGTTAACATGTGTGTGCTTTCTCTGGTCATTACTCATTTTGGAGTGTGTGTTCTTTGATTAGTATGTCTCATTCTGTACACACTCTTGGATTAGCAAATATCGGAGTCTTCCGACTTAGTGTTTTTTTTTTTATGGACTTCTGGCATTGTATCTTTTGCTTTTCTAGAGGAATTGACCTATACTAGCATATCATGGGTGATGTTGAGTCTCTTAACCATCTTCCATCTTTTTGCATCTCCATGGCTTTCCCCTCTATTCTTTGTAGTCCAGGCATGAGGAAAAGGCTACCTCAGAGTCACCAACCAGGCCATCCTTATTATATCCATGCTTCTCTGGTTCGGTTTCCATACTCTTGAGCGTGTCAGCCGCCAATGAGTGTGCAACAGAAAGAAAAAGGAAAAAAAAAAAAGAAAGAAAAAAATGTGCAAAAGAAAGAAAAGAAAAACATGTGAAAAAAATAAGAAAAAAATAAAGGATTCATTGATTGAGGGGGAGCCTCCGCCTTTACTCACCAAATACCCCTTGATTCCTAGTGGTTTGACTTTCCTTTGTTGTGCTTAGATTCTCTTGTCGGAGGTCCAGCTTTCATATCACTACTAGGATTTGAATCTAGTGTTTGTTGAACTCCAAGAGTCACACACACACTTTTCTCATGGGATCTATGCTTTTCACATAATGCATCACTTTCTTTTATGAGGAATTTTCTAGAGGCTGTGCACATTGTGTTTTCAAGTAATTGTGTTTCTTGGATAATCTTGTGTGTTTCAAGGTACAAATCTGAAATTCCTTGCTTGCTCCACCATATTATTTTTTGTCATTTTTTTTCTTGTTCACTGTTTTCAGTGTTTGTGGTTATTTTTAATGAGGGGAGTTTGGTTCACCATTACCAGTGTTTGATGTCTATTGATGGTACAGTAGTTTGGTTGATGGTACAGTGTTTTTACTTTTGCATATATCCTTCTTTGGTACAGTTGGATTTTTAGTATTTTGTTTATGGATGGATTTATATTTTGTTATTTAATCCAGTTCCACATATTTTGGTTGGCTTGTGTATGGTTGTTTTATTTCAGGATAATTATTCAAGAGCATGGATTTGAGTGTTAGTTCATAGTTGGTGGTGCTGCTTGAGAGATTTTGTTAGGCAATTTGTTTTAGATTGGTTTTATCCAGGATTTGACAAAGGGGGAGATTGTTAGGACTTTTTGTTGTCAAATTCCATGGATCAAAACCAAGGTTGTAACAAGAGTTCTTTAAGAAGTTGGTTTTCTTCCAAAACCAGGATTACTTTGGAGTTCTTTAAGAAGTTGGTTTTCTTCCAAAAACAGGATTACTTTGGGTCTCTATAAATAGTTGGTTTTCTCCCAAAACTATGTGATTCATTGAATTCCTCTAGATCTTCTTTTTGGTTCTTGAAGGTTTATATCTAGGGATATTTTGTTATTTTTCTTTGATGTTTTATTGAGTATTCAACTCATGGTTTAAAGAGAGTACATCAAAGGTTTATTTGTTATACACAAAAGAGAGAGTTGTTCTTCAGTTGTGGATTCTGAAGAATTCGAGCCTGAAGCTTTGGTGGAATCCGAAGTGGCTCATCAGAAAGACAATTCCGTGGTGAAGATGGGGTTGGAAGAGGCACATAGAGGTTGGTTCAATTAGGCGTTGTGGATTCGCTAGATAATTGAGAGTGATACCTGTGTAATTCCTTTAAATCTTCTTAGTGGATTGTCTTGTGGCAGTTGCCCGTGGTTTTTTGATCACAATTGGAAGGTATCCAATTGTGGTTTTTCCACGTAAAATCTTTGTGTCTCTTTCTCTTGATTGTTTGATTGGGATTGTTATATTTTGCTTAAAATTGGTACATAATCACAAATCAACATCTAGGGTTTCTAGATTTTTCACCAATGACGATGTCGAGCTCCAGCTTTGCTTCTGCCGGTAGAACTCATAGCCCAAAACACCAAAATTCTGAGGCGTCGGCTTACGATCCAGCAAACCCACCTACTGCACTTCCAGTAATCCACTTTAGTACCAAAGTTACCATTGTCGTTACCGCCAAAGAAACGAGTTGTGCAAAAAATCATCCCGAATGACCTTCTTGCCGACATCCAAGGCATGGTGTCAGTCCAATCCTCCAGCCCTTCTCAATCTCAACAAAAACCCAAGGCAAGAAAGGGTTAAAAGGGCTAAGGCCAAACCCAGCACCACTAAGGTGGAGTCAGAGGATACAGTGCCAATTTCAAAATTGGCTGAAACAGAGAAGTCTGCTGAGAAGAGGCCTACTGAGGCTGAGGCATCCCCCTAGCCGCAATCAAAGAAGCTGAGGTCCGGCGGGTCTTCTAAGCCCTTTGGATTTCGTGCTGACGCTCCCTGGACTCCATTTGTCAACGTTGGAGACCGACCTCTTCTAGCGGGGGACAGTGCTCTTGACAATTTGGAAGGCGGTACCGCCATATCCACCGCCATTCTACTCCTAGCCAACATCAATCGGATGGCTGAGCTTTCAGAGTACAAAAATTATGCGATGATGATGTAGCATTGTGTCTTGATAAGTCTCAACACTTGTAATTTTTGATCTAATTTTAACTCTGGTTTTCATACTTAACGAATGTTCTTTGCACTCTTGCAAGCTATCCAACAGGGTCACTCCCTTGTAGTCAAGACCGATGAGTTCAAGAAAAAACTAACCCAAAAAACAAAGGAGGCAGCCAAACTCCTGTCTTTACTTAATAAAGTCGAGGCTCGTATTCGAGGTCTTCTAGATCAGGCCAAGGCTGCTGAGTCGACCCTGAACAAAGCCGAAGACCGCGCTGAGGCTATGAAAAATGTTGCCTAGGTTGCTCAGGCCGAGGAAAAAGAGGCCAAGGAGAAAGAGGCCCAAGCCCAAATCGAGCTCCAAACAGCACTGGCTACAAAGGCGGCCGAAATCAAAGCGGCCGATGAGAAAGCTTACGCCGAGGGGGGCAGCCGATGTCCGTGATAAATACAGGGAACAAGTCAAATAGGCATGCAACAGGGGTTACATCCTTAGTTAGATGGTTGCTTTGAAGGAGCTTGCTATTCCCAACGACTCGCCCCTCAGGGACGAAAGCCGACTTGTTATGCCATTCTCTCCCGCTCCAAGCCAAACTGAGGATAAGGCTGAGGAAGGACGAAGAAGTGGAGGTCGAGACCTGTGGCGAAGGTTCTGCTGGGGTCAAATCCCCAACTCTGAATGAGCAAGTCCTTGACTTGACTCAAGATGAAGAGGATGAGGTTCAAAAGACCACTTTTGAGGCCGAGGTCAAGACTGCCAACAAGAGCCTAGATGACACACTCTGTGAGATCGACACCAAGGTCCAAACTAAAAGATCTGCCCGATTGTTTGCCGAGGCTGACACAACACCAATTGCCAAGGCAAGGTAAACTGTGGAAAATGCATGAACCTAGGTTTTTCCTCCTTTTTGTACTTTTTCTTTTTACTTTTGAACAACTGCAATCTTTTGTTTAAACAATGTTAGCTTCATATTTGGCTGATGTGCCCCTTTTGTCTTTGTAAATGAACAAGTAATCTCTTATGCCAGGCCAAAATGCCTTTTTGTATGTGAACAAGTTTCTTTTCTGAATGGAAGTCTTATATTTTCTTCCAAGTATTGAATGTATGCCTTCTTTTCTTCTATGCATGTTTACTGCTTTCTTTCATGCTTTTCATGCTTCCAAACTTAGAATATTTTTGCATTTCTTCAAAGTGTACCTTAACTGTATAATAACTCTGGGATATAATACCTCAGATATAAACCTTGACTGTTTGCTTCGGCTAACCATTTTCATACCTCGGCTAAAACTTTAAAAATAAAATATTTTTACAAGTGTTATTTAGTATTGCTTTTTTACCTCCATATGCTATCTTGTATTAAGACTTTACCCTTTCCAAATTTTGACAACCTGGTTGGTCACCTTGGGTAACATATACCTCAGATACTTTATTCATGATTACCTAGGCTAACTCTAACTTGTAAATTTCTTTGAATTTTCAACAAGTGTTAAGCCCATTTTAACTTGTAAATTTTTCTAAAAATTTCAACAAGTCCCAATGTAGACACCCCATTTTTGACCGACCTTAAGACTCAGACGTCACCGATTGAGCGCTCGGTGATGTTGCATATCATGCTCGTCCAGAGGTTTCAGAGTCTCGGCTGCGAGCCTTGACTCCGGATTTCTAGGCTTTTCTGTACTTTGCCTCGGTTTGCGAACCAGGCTCTATTTTCTCTGTTTTCTCTTCCTGAGGGGAGGGAGAGGTCTCGTAGATCATCTCTCAGTGGCCGTAGGCTACGTTTCGTGGTCGCAGGCCATTTTGCCCATTTCGGAGCCCGGTTCCCGGTTTTCGGAGCCGTCAGGCCGTGTGCCACGGTTCGGGACCACCTAACTACATCCGTTTGCTCTGGTTTTTGGCATGCATCTTATTTACTCCCTTTTGAGGGACACTGTGGTCTGAGAGACCCACTTCGTGGTCGAACACCACTCCCGGTGGCTAACAGTCAGTTTTCGGGGCCTCGGACTGCGCGTTTCGGCCCCCGAACCTTCATTTTGCATCGGTTTTAGTTCATTTTTGGCAGGGACCTCTGTTTCATCACCAGGAAGGTCGTAGAAGGGTGGGAGGCCAGTAATTGTTCCAACAACCAGTTATATTCCATCATCGCCCTCCGACGCCCGTTTTTCTCATTTCAAAGCCAATGTTGACCACCCTAAGGCCACTTTCTTCAGCTCCAAACCACATATTTGTGTTGTGCACACCTGGGAGGACACAAATATCACATGGTCGGCCAGTAATTCCACCTGAACCTTTTGAACCCCTTTGAAAAGTGGCTTGTTCTCTCTCCTGTTTCACTTCCTCCAATTTTGAACCACAGGGCTGTGTTGAGGGCATCTGGGAGGACACCAATTTGTGGTGGCCGGCCATTAATTCACCTTGGCCTTTTTGACCCCTGGCCGGCCGGCCATGGGAGGTGGCCGGCCGGCCACCTACAGCTCCAATACTTGGCCGGCCTGAACCCCTGCAGTGTGTACATTGCAAATGTGCCCTTTCCCCCCCCCCCCCCAGATTTTGTATCCGGGGGGCCAAATTTTTTGGGGGAAACTTGAATCCATTTCCCCCCCATTTTTCCCCCTCTTTCTCCCCCTCATTTGTCTATAAAAACCAGCCTCCAGCACTAGTTTTTGGGTTAGAAAAAATCCCTTTGAGCTCCTATATTGCATCTCCCTCTCTCCCTCATTTCAACTCTTCAAAAACACCAAGTCCTACACCCTTTTCTTCATCACCACCTAGCACCACACTACCACTTCCATTCCAGCAGCTTGGAGGTCTTCTCAGAGGCTAGGAGGCACCATTTTTCAGTCCAAGAGGCAGCCAAGGCTTGGTCTTCAAGGGTAAGCACCATTTTCCCCTTTTCTAGCTCATTTTTGTACCATTTCTTAGTCCTCTTTGCTTGCTGTTTTGAGCTCCGACCAAAACTGAAAGTGGCATTTTTTTGAGCTCTATTTCATCTTTCATTAAGGGTATTTCCCTGTTCGGGACTCCCATCTTGCACTTGTTTCATTACCCCTTTGTATGCCATAATCTTGCATAGTATTTTTGGCCTATGTGTAATCTGTTTTGGAGCATGATGTAAACTTTAGATAGGCTTATTTTTAGGCGTTCTTCAACATTGAAGAAGGGATCACCACTGTTTGGGACCTCCATGTATCACTTGCCATTGCACCCCTCTTTGGTCCCCATTTTTGCATGATTTATTAGCCTATTGAGCTCCTGTTTTTGGACCTTGTTCTGAACTGAAAAGAGGCTTATTTTGACCCCCTATTCATGTTTCATTAAGAGTCTATGGCTGTTTGAGACACCCTTCGTATACTTCATGTTATAGCTCTCTTGATGCCCTTATTTTGCATAGCATTTTGAGCATACTTGTATCTGTTTTTGGGGTTTGTCATAAACTGTAATACATCATATTTTTGGCCCCTCTTCAATATTTTAGAAGGCCCCTTCCCTGTTTGGGGCCAGAATTTGTGAGTTGCTTCATTACCCCTATCTTTTTGGCCAATTTTGCATGCTAGTTTAGGCCCATTTTTACTCACTGTTTGGTCTTGCTTAAAACTGAAAACATGCTTGTTTTGGGGCTGCATTGCTTCTTTCTTTACACTTCATGTTCAAATTATGCATGCATTGCATAGCTATAGGTCATTTCATGCGCCAAAATTCATGTTTCGGGACTCGTTCCATGCATCGGGTATCATTTTGCCATGATTCGGGGCTGTTTTGCATCTCATTTTGCCTCTGAAATTTGCATGCTTGTATGCCATATTCCATGTCTTGCCATGTCTTGTTAGAGTGGCATTTTGGTGCCTTAGGGTCGGTCCTCGGTTTGCGTGCACGCGTGCACGTATTTCGAGTTGTCTCATTTTCATCTTATGGCCTCCTATGTGAGTGTGGATGAGGTCCACTTGTGTTGGTGTAAGCCCATTATGCATTGTGTATGCCATTTCATCCTTTGCATTGCGTATGCTAGGTTGTATGTTAGAGTATTGTGTATGCCATGTTACTTCGTGCATCGTGTATGCCATTTCATAGCATTGTGCATGTTAGGTGGTATATTAGTTGCATTCATGCATGTCATGCATATTGCACTGTGTTCGGGATAGGAGTTAGCCCGAGCACGGGAAACGAGGTACGTTCCGTACTCCGAGCGACGGAACGTGTCTCAATTCCCCGATCACCGACACTCCGGATTATCCATGATGGAGTTAGGTCTTATTGTGTTTTCATGTGCATTCATTTCATATTGAATTGTGCAATTCGACTCCTCGACCATCATGCATCGAGATGCGTGATTGGTGGCACGAGGATCGAGGCATGCATACATTTGTGAAAATACATTGCCATGCTCCTTTCCTGCTCTCTGTTGCAGCAAATCAAGAATCAGCAGTCTTCCGAGGCTTGGCGCGCTTTCCAAAAACCATTGCAAAACAGAGGCTAATTGGGGCATCACAGTGGATTTCCGCGCAAAGGCAACCCCAGACATGCATCCTTCACCATCTAGAGAAGAGTCAAGGCAGTCCCTGGCTTGCATGCCAGTTTATTGTTTTCTTAGTTAATTTGGTAATTAATTAGGATTTTTGTACATATTTGGACTGTATTATTTATTCGGACTGTACTATTCATTTGGGACTGTATTATTTATTCAGACCCTCCGAGCGAGGGCACAATTGTAATAAGTGTGTGTGTGTGTGATGTATGTCTTCCAACCCCACGTCTTTCTCTCTTTTATTTACCAGTTTATGATGCTTAGATTAGGGCATGTTTCAATTAGCATGCAGTATGATAGCGCGTTTGCATTCATTCATCTGTCTTGCATGCACCGGGCTCGGCGCATCATACTAACTGCATTTGTATTTCAATTCCAAGTTGAATACATGTTAGCTGTAGCATTCCATATGCCATGTTTAGAATAGCCGAGCCTGCTATAGTTGCACTTTTGCGTGTGTTGCATTAGGCATTTCTGTATAGTTAGGATCATGCATGATTTCTAATCGGTTTCTGTTTTGGCTGGGAGTACTCGGTGAGTTTTATGCTTTAGCATCCTTGCATGCGTGTGAGTGACTGCCATGAATAGCATGCTTACCATGAGGCTAAATGCTTATGTGATATAACTGCCTGAATGCCTGTGGGTGAAGGTTGGGTTATCTGAATTGGAATAATGCATTGACTGTGAGTTTTAAGCCCACTAGATAGTGGCAAAATCATGTTTTCTAAGCCCACCCGAGGGTGGCAAAATCTGCATTTTAAGCCTACCTGCGGGTAGCAAACCATCTTTTCAAATAAACAAACATGAAATGTTTTGTTCCAATTCAGGCGATCCAGTCTATACTTGTATGCTGTGCGCATCACATAGTAAATCTAGGCTAATAACCGGAATAAGAACACACGATGTTTTCAAAACTAGATATCATGGTTAGTAGAGGCCGGTCTTTGACCGGGCGAGCGGGGGTGCTCACGAAGTGACCTTCCCCAATCGTACCCAAGTTCCCGAGCCGAGGCAACTTTGGTGATGACGGACACGTGGCCTTTGGCACCGAGTCAGGGTTTCCTAAATTCCTCCATAAAAAATATTTAGGTGGTGACTTTGTATCTGGCAAAGCAGTCCATGTTTGGCCCTTCTTTCAAAAATCTGTTTTCTCAAAAACGATTTGCCGGATTTGGACTCTTTGGTTCAAGATTTAGAACCGTGACAATCGGGTCCTTGAACTGTAGTGAACCCAAATGAACAGAACGGGACTTAACCCTCCCGGGGCGTTCGGGGACGTCTACAGTTTCTGGCGACTTTGCTGGGGATTTAGAGAACTTGACTTGAACTCATGATATCTTGTTTTGGCTACACTTGTGTGTTTCTTTGCATTGCATTTGCATTGGTGCGCCTAGGACACCGTGTTTGCCATCTGCTATTCCTAAACGGTTTGCCGGAGGCTTGTCTTGTCAAGGCATGACCATAAGGCTGACCGGTTGTGGGCTCTGCCAGTATGGGAACACAAACCCTGGTTTTACCGAGGCACCCTTTTTGACCATTCGACCTAGTGCATATTCGGATCCATAGTGACCATTCCAAACTAGGATAGGTTGCTTACCCGTTTATAGGTTGTTTGAAACCGCTGCGTGCGTAGTGAAACCCTAGCTCCTGACAAAATAGGACAGGGAAACCCTACCCCAACATAGGGGTGTTTTGGCTCTCACTTATCTGCTATGTGCTTTTAGAGTGCGTCTCTACAGGAATGCATGTATCAGTTTATGAGTTTGGGCATCAGGCCTGCGGGCATCAGTCAGTGTTTGAGAATCAGTTATCTGCGGGTATCAGATTCAGTTTTCGGGGACAGTGATTCAGGGATATTGATCAGTGTTTGGGGACAGTGTATTCAGCTTATCAACTGTGTGTTGTTATGCCCGACTGTGTGCTGTGTATTTATTTTAAGCTGTTATGCTGTCCGTTTATCTGGTTGTTTATTTCCTTATTGCTTTATTTATCTTTTTGCTAGGACAGTTTTAACAAAATTGCTTCCGACCTAGTAGATATTCCCCAAGCACTTTGGACAAGAGGTCGTCAGCTCAATCGATCTGAGGATCTGGTTGACGGACAGCCAGTGTTCCATTCTCTACCCCCAGTTGTTAGAAGAAAGCCAAGGAGGCACAGTGTGTCTGAGCAGAGGTTACCAGAGCAGTGGTGTACCCTAGCAATGAACAGTCAGGTTGAGGTTTCTGTTTCCGCCATAGAGATACACTTACCGGTCAGTCAGCTGGACCAACAGAATATGGCCGGGATAGAGGAAATGATGCGTCAAATGCAAGAGAGCATGAGACAGATGCAGAAGGATGCTATCCGCCAAGCGGAATTTTCGAAGCAACAGGCCACAGTCATGGCCCAGCAGGCCGAGCTCATTACTAGGCTACAACAGCAGAATGCAGCGTCAGCCTCACACTCAGTCCCTCCTCCACCAGGGGTCCCACTACCCGAGCAGGCACCGACCGCCCAAAATACCCTGCCAAATCCCCAAAACACCCTACCAAATATTCAGGAGGACACGGGCCTTCCAACGGGGCCGGCTCCGCCCCCGCTTCTGCCTCAACAGTCCAAGACCCATACACCCAACCACCCGGACTCCCCCTTCGAGTTCGAGATATACCATACAGCTCTGAAATTGAGCAAGCTTGAGAAGCTTTTCAAGAAATCCCAGGGGGTGAAGGCTATTCCGGATATCGAGGACGGATATACCGATGTGGCCGTGACATTGCCAGACAGATTCAAAATGCCCCAGATCGATCGCTTTGATGGATCCGGGGACCCCATGGTCCACCTCCGGCTATTTTCAGATATACTGCGGCCAATGGGCCTAACCAGACCGCAAAAACTTTCACTATTTGGCCGAACTTTGTCAGGTGTAGCCGCCATTTGGTACGCGAAGTTGGAAGATAAGGTCAAAAGAAGTTGAGATGAAATGGCTGAAGCCTTTGTTGCACAATACTCGTACAATACCCAGATTGAGATTACGACCCGTGATCTCGAAACGACAAGGCAGGAGCCCAAAGAGGGCTTCTCAGATTTTGTGACCCGGTGGAGGGCAAAGGCATCAATGATGACTTTAAGGCCCACCGACAAAGATCAGATCAGGATGATTGTGCGCAATCTCCAACCAAAACTGATGCAGAAGATGATTGTACTCCCCTTTCCCACCTTTTCAGATCTACATGAGATGGGGGTACAGATCGAGGATGCAATGAAACAAGGTCTGATCGACCAGGACCGGGAGCAACCCCGGAGGACATTTAACCGCAATAACAACGCAGGCCCGAGTGGCGCTGCAAACACAAGAGCTTCGGAGGTCAGTATGGTCACCACCATTCCCCCTCCCCATCCAAGGCCCGCGGCAGCCACGCCTTTCTCTGGCGCATCTGGAAGCAGCACCCAAACCGCCAAATATCAGCCCAGAGGCCAAAGAACCTTTACACCTCTCTATATGCCCCTGTCCAAGGCTCTGGGGGTATTAATTAGGAAGAAGCACTTGACACCCCTAGAGCCGAGGCCACTACCAAATCCACTCCCTCCCTCTCATGACCCAGCCAGATACTGCGCGTATCACCAACAGCACGGTTATGACACCGACCGTTGTTTTAGACTGCGTCATGAGATCCAGGATCTTATTGACAAATAGGTGATCGCGCCTCCCGAAAAACCCAACGTCACAACAAATCCCCTCCCACCACATAACCAAGCCCCTCCTCCTAATAGAATCAACTTCATCCAAACTGGGGTCGTACCTTACGATCCTAGTATCTATATCACCCCATCCCACCTGCCTAAGCCGGAGGTGCTCCTTCCCGACTGCACTGACTCTTTGTGTATGTTAGACATCTCCACAGTCCAACCTGAGCCAATGGTGGTGACCACTGAAGATGAAACAGGGCAGATCTCAGAGGAAAGCGGGGTTGTTAAGTCTGAGAATGAACAGTCTGGGCATCTTGCTGGAGAAGCCTACGATCCAAGTGAGTACATCCTGTCGGTGGGTCAGTCTGAGCCAACTGTGGGGCTGCCGGAAAAAGCAGAAATATGTGTGATTCAGGGGGACAGATTTGAGTGGGGAACAGATGATCTAACAGCTGTAGGAGAGGACCTTGCCAACCTCCAATTCTTCAATGACCAAGAATCAGGGAATGCAGTAATCAACTGGTTCGAATATGAGGAGTCGGTAGAAGTTACCGGATGGTTAGATGATCAACCAGACGTCGTAGAATATCAACCAGAACAGGGCCTGGCAGGGGCGAGAGCATCAGTGGTGGCCGGAAGGGCCGAGAGTCAGAATACACCGCTGGAGAGCGCCGGCACTAAGAATTTCGCCTAGAATTTGAGGACTGTAAATGCAGGGAATACTGACCAACCAGCTGTACTAACGCAGTTGGAACAACAAAGATTTGAGGATTCCGAGAGAATCAGAAAAGCTAAGGCCCATGTGGGGGTCGAGAGTGCTGTGTGCACGGGAACAGGAAATGCTGCGGGCATGAAGACTGAAGGTGCTGCGAGTACGATCATACCGGAGCCGGACAGGTGTCTGTCGGCTGCCGACGGAATGTGGTGGGAAGACGATGACTTATGTCTTGCCCACACAGATGAGGATTGGGGAAGTAATCAACCAGATGACACCTGGTATCTCGATGTGATCGCTCATATGACAAGAAGTGGGCGGTATTTCAAGCCTCCGCACTTAGACCAACCTGAGGCATCCGGGAAAGACAAGGAAGCTGAGAAACAGAGAGAGAAACAGATTGAAGAAGAAGCTGTGCTCAAGCAATTAAAGAAGATACAAGCAGACATCTCCATCTGGGGACTGCTTATGGCGTCGCGAGTACACAGACAGGCTATCCTATCTGCTATGGACAGGGCCAAACTCTCTATAGACACTACACCAGAGCAGCTGGTTGGGCTGGTTTTTCCAGGAGGAGGTTCCCCGGCATTAACCTTTTCAGACAAAGAACTACTGCCTGAGGGCATAAATCATAACAAACCTCTCTACATCTCCGTGGAATGTAGAGACAAGTGGATACCGGTAGTACTTGTTGATACCAGGTCTGCTATCAATGTCTGCCCAGCCAGAACAGCGTATGCAATCGGGTTGAAGCCCGCGGACTTCATCCCGACAACTCAGGTGATCAGAGCGTACGATAATACTAGCAGAGAAGTGATGGGGACTGTTAAGATTCAGACAAAGGTTGGACCTGGACAACACGAGATAGATTTCCACGTCTTGGAGGTTCCCGCAACTTTCAACTTGCTTTTGGGGCGACCGTGGTTGCACCAGGTGAAGGCCGTCTCGTGCACTCTGCATCAGATGGTGAAATACCCCTATGGAAAGGGAGTAGCCATTGTGTTTGGGAATTCATCGATCCATCCCCCTCCGGAGGTATCTACACCAGTCCTAGAAATCAAGCACGGCATGGAGGACGTGTTTATATCAGGGTTTACACTGGCCGAGGCCCGAGTTGTGCAAAACATTATGGCTGTGAATGAAGGTGTGTACGTCAGTGCTCAATCCGTCTACCTCATGAACAAGCTACAACACATCCCCGGGATGGGATTAGGAAGGAGCGGCAGGAAAGGCGTCGCAGCATTGGCCGAGGTGCCACACAACCCTCATACCTTTGGCTTGGGTTATCTGTCCACCAAAGAGGACTGGGTAAGGAAGGGAAAGGAAATGGCTGGAAGAGCCAGAGCAAAGCAGGCTGGGAAGCCATTTGACTTGATGCATAGGCCCATTCAGGGTACCCTGAACGGACGCTTCGTCCGGGAGGGGGAGGACTTTCCGTTTTGTGGCTTCCCAGAGCCATGGCTGAACGCAGAAAAGAAGCGCGTGCCAGGTTTCGAGATCTTCTTCGACCTACAACTACCCGAGGAGGATGTTGCCGAAGAGCAGACGGACTCATCAACTGAGGTTGAGCGGTGTAAGGCAGGGGATTCCGAGGGCACTGAAATTGAAATGGGGGTAGCACTGGCATGTCTACTCTCAGATCCTTCGATCGACCATAAGTGCTTGGGGGATAATTTCGAGGTTTCCATGATTGGGGATGAAACGGCCGTGGGCCTACTAGCAGCTATCTTGGATGCATCTATCGCACCCTCTCTCACTTGGCAATACGAGGAGGGATTTTTGTCCAACAGCACCGGGTCAGGTAGTGAGCCCGAATCTGATTCCACCGAGTCTTGTGAGTCGGAATCAGATTCCAGCTCGACTGAGTCTGAGTCTTGTGATCCTGGGGATGATAACCCGGATACCACAGTCTTGTCCAGGTCGTCTTTTTCTTTCTCATTTGAGTCTGTTGTAACCGAGAATTCGGACGATTTGGATGAACTTAATGAGAATCAAGCAACTGTGGTTTCTAAGTATTTTTTTGTGCCCTTAATTTATTGCATTAATCCAAACTTTCAAAATTTTGAAAACGACGAGGACGAAGTTCCTCCGGTTTTGCAATGATTAATTGAGCAGGAGCAGGAAAGATTTGTTAAACCCCTAATGGATGAAATCACTACCGTGAACATTGGTACTGAGAAGGACCCGCGGTTGGTCCAGATCGGGTCCACATTGTCTTCGGAGGAACGCGAGCGCTTAGTCGCTTTATTAAAAGATTTCAAAGATGTTTTCGCGTGGTCCTACGAAGACATGCCTGGAATCGATCCTGAGATTGTACAGCATCGGATCCCTTTTGACCCCGAGGCCCGACCCGTCAAGCAGAAACTCAGGAGGATTCGCCCGGACTGGGCTCTCAAGATTAAGGAAGAGGTCACCAAGCAAATCGACGCAGGCTTCCTGCTGGTATCAGAATACCCGACTTGGTTGGCCAACATCGTTCCGGTGCCAAAGAAAGATGGCAGGATCCGAGTATGCGTAGACTTCAGGGATTTGAACAGAGCTAGTCCGAAGGACGACTTTCCCTTACCGCATATTGATGAGTTGGTGGATTTCACAGCAGGGCACGCGTTGCTTTCATTCATGGATGGCTTCTCTGGCTACAATCAGATAGTAATGGCACCAGAAGACTGGGAAAAGACTGCATTCACTACCCCGTGGGGAACATATTGCTATAGAGTCATGCCGTTTGGGTTGAAGAATGCTGGAGCTACTTATCAACGGGCCGCGACCACAATATTACATGATATGATCCACAAGGAGGTTGAGGTGTACGTGGACGACATGATTGTCAAGTCCATGGAAAGAGAGGGCCACTACACCACCTTGCATAAGTTTTTTCAAAGGATCAGGGAATTCCGGTTGCGGCTGAACCCTCAAAAGTGTACATTCAGTGTTACAGCGGGAAAAATGCTAGGGTTTCTGATTACACAAAGAGGCATCGAAGTCGACCCTTCCAAAATCAAGGCCATCTTAGAAATGCCACCACCAAGGACTGAAAAGGAGGTGCGAGGCTTTCTGGGTAAAGTGCAATTCATAAGACGGTTTATCTCAAAATTAACCTTGACTTGTGAACCACTTTTTGGTCTCCTGAAGAAAGGCAAGAAGTTCCAATGGGACGGCCGATGTCAAGCCGCATTTGAACAGATTAAAGAATATCTACAGAACCCGCCCGTTTTATCACCACCAGAACCGAGGAAACCGTTGATTTTGTACCTATCAGTGACTGAGACCACGATGGGCTGTATGCTTGCACAAGAGTCTGAAGACAGGGTGGAGAGAGCCATCTACTATCTGAGCAAGAAGATGCTAGAGTATGAGACTCGGTACACACCGCTGGAGAAGGCTTGCTTAGCTTTGGTATGGGCTACCAGGAAGCTGCGGCACTACCTGTTAGCTCACTCCGTAATGTTGGTTTCACGTCTCGATCCCATCAAATATCTTTTCGAGAAACCAGCACTTACGGGTAGGCTAGCTCGTTGGTTGCTGTTGCTCTCCGAATTTGATTTGAAGTATGTCACACGCAAGTCAGTCAAAGGAAGAGCAGTAGCAGAGTTCCTTGCCGACCATCCGGTTGAAGGGGATGAAGCAGTTGAATACTTGTTCCCAGATGAAGCAATTTTGCATATCGACGACGAAACTTGGACGATGTACTTCGACGGAGCATCAAATCAGTACGGGTATGGGATAGGGGTGTTGCTGATAGCACCCGACGATTCCCCGTATCCCCCTAGCCTTCAAGCTCCGATTCAAAGTCTCGAACAATGAAGCTGAATATGAGGCGTGCATTGCCGGCCTAGAAGCAGCCCTAGAACTAGGGGGAAGACGGTTGGACGTCATTGGGGACTCGAACCTTGTTGTGTCTCAAGCGAAAGGAGACTAGAAAGTAAAAGAGGAAAAGATGATGATGTATCACCAAACCTTGGATTTGCTAATTCCTCGGTTCGAAAAGCTAAGTTTTACTCATCTACTAAGAGAGAACAACAGGTTCGCAGATTCTTTAGCAACTCTATCTTCCATGATAGACATCCCATGTGGAGTCCGGATGCGCCCAGTCATCATTGACCAGAAGTTTGCACCAGCCTACGAGTCGATTGCTGCTATAGATGAGGTTCAGGACAAAAACCCCTGGTATTACGACATTTGGAATTTCTTAGAGAAGGAAACATACTCGCCAGGGGTAAATGCCAAAGACAAAAGGGCAATAAGAAGACTGGCCATTCAGTTCATCATCTGTGGGGGTAAGCTGTATAGAAGAGGTCATCTGGGGATGCATAAGCTGTGTGTTGATGCTGAAGAGTCAAAGCGTCTGATGGAAGCCATCCACGGAGGAGAATGTGGAGCACATATGAATGGGATAATGCTAGCACGGAAGATCCTCAGACAGGGGTACTACTGGTCCACCATGGAGGAGGATTGTATCGGTTTCGTTCAGCGATGCCACAAATGTCAGATCCATGCAAATCGCATGAACATCCCGCCGACAAAGCTGTACAATATGACTTCACCATGGCCATTTTCAGTCTGGGGAATTGATGTGATCGGGGCTGTCACGCCAAAGGGGTCGAATGGGCATGAGTTCATCCTGGTTGCGATAGATTATTTTACAAAGTGGGTTGAGGCCCAATCTTACGCGGTGTTGAAGGCTTCGCACGTTGCAAAGTTTATCAGAAACAACATCATCTGTCGCTACGGGGTCCCAAATGAGATAGTTTCAGATAACGGTTCCCACTTCAAGAAGGAAGTGATAGACTTGTTGGAAAAATACAACGTGGCTTTTCATAAGTCATCCACATACCGGCCGCAAACCAACGGAGCGGTTGAGGCCGCCAACAAGAATATCAAGCATATATTGCAGAAGATGGTGGAAACCTACCGGGACTGGCCAGATAAGCTGCCGTTTGCTCTGTGGGGCTACCGGACTTCAATCAGAACTTCTACTGGGGCGACTCCGTATTCATTGGTTTATGGGATGGAGGCCGTTCTACCTATTGAGATTGAGGTTCCGTCATTGCGGGTATTGGCTGAGTGTCAAATAGCCGAGGCAGATTGGCAGCAGAGCAGATTCGAGGAACTCATGCTCTTTGATGAGAGAAGACTGAAAGCACTGTACCACATTCAAGGCTATCAACGCAGAATCGCCCGGGATTTTAAAGGAAGGAGATTTGGTACTCAAGGACAACCGAGCTCCCATCCATGACCCTAGGGCAAGTTTAGACCTAATTGGACTGGTCCCTACATCATTAAGTCTATCTGGTCAGGTGGGGCTGTGGTTCTGATGGATCTGGATGGCTTAGAGTTTTCACAACCAATCAACCTGGACAAGTTGAAGAAATACTACCCTTGAGAGGCTCGCTAGGCTGAAAACCCGAAAGGGCGACCTAGGCAAAACTCAGAGCACAAAAAATTTTGAAATTATAAAAACTGAGCTCGCAAGGTTGAAAACTCGCAAAGGGCGGCTTGGCAAAAGTAAGAGCGTAAAAGGAGAGTGAAAATACCCGAGCAAACCTAAGTCTGAACTACGTAAGGCTTGATTCCCATCTTTGTTATACGTAGGCAGCTTCATCCTGAAGTTCAGCCATAAACATTTTCCCCGATCAACTTTGTCCATTTTGATCATCTCAGTTATCCTTGTCCATCAGCATTCATCGTGATCTCCGGTGCAGTGCTTGTCAGACTAGGGGCAAACTTTCAATTGCTGTGCAGTGCCGCGGCGCTATGCAGACTAGGGGCAACTTTCCAGTTGCCAGAATCCGGGGTTGTGCATCTCAGTGACAGATCTCAGGCGTGTCCAGTTCTGATCCACATCGAAAATAGTTTTGAAAAGTTTTAATAGAAGTTGACTTTGTTCAAATTAGTCTTTTTACAACTAAGACCATTTTTGGACCAAAGCGGAAATTTTCAGTACCACAACCTTCAATTTCATTGATTTCAAAACAGAGTTCTCCTGCTCTTGCATACAATTGAAGTTGCTTTTTATTACACTCATAATGAAAACTTGAAAGTACTAATAAAGCAATAAATCCGGGGCCATAGTCAAGTCAGGTGTCCCTGCGCCCCCTCCCAGAGCTAGTCGAAGCTTCTGATGCCAAGCTGGGCCCGGTCTGTGCCTCCTCATTGAGCCAATCCCAGCACTCGTCAGACAAAGTGCAGTTGAAAGTAGGGGCGGGAGCCAGGAGTTCTCTAGTCCTCCATGTCGTGGCATATCGGGCAAGTTGTGCGCCTCGGACCGGGAAAGCAGCCGGATACTCAATCCCCTCTGGCGGGCAAGTTTGATCATGACCGAACTGACGCAGGAACCGGAACGGAAAGTAGAATACACAGTGGGTCAGACCAATCAACTGAATCCCGACCAGTCGGGACATGCTATAGCTCATCGCCGGGAGATTGAGCCAAGGACAACGCCAAGCAATGTGATCTGCAGACAGATTGCACATCCAGTCGAACCACCACCCCTCGTCCAGGGCATCAACTAAGCGTTGGCGAAAGAAGTAGCCACGAGCTGAATAGGTTGGACAAGAGTTCACAACCTACAATTTATCCATCAACCATACCTGGGGGGGGATGAAAAATGAGAGAATAAAGAATAGAGAGATGTACGATGAGAGAAAAGCGAGAAAAGGGTTTTGTGAGAAAAACCGAGCCCAAGGGCCGAGTGATGTGAGCAATATACATATGTGAGGTTGGGTCGAAAACATTGCCTGCAGCAGTAGTGGACTCCCTGCAAATCTGGTCGTCTCCCGGCGATAGAAAGCGTCTAAGCCCATCAGCGTCTCGGCCAATGTCATGGCGATACAGCTCTTCCCTTCTCTCAAGCCTTGAGCAACTTCAATCAGACGAATGCTAGATCCACCAAAGCCTGAAGTGAGCAGAAAATGAGATAGCATACACAAGCAAAGGGCGTGTTGCCGAAAACCTTGCCAATAATGGTTGCCGCGGTCACCGGTGTCTGAAAAGCGATGAATCAAGCCGAGAATGTCCAGTTCCCCATTGGAGATCAGAGATCGAGCATCGTGCATGGAGAGCCCACACATTTCCCCTAAAGCTTGGGTGTGACCAAAGCGAAACTTAGGCAAAATCTCTTCACGGCGTTCAGACTCCATCAAAACCTGAAAATCTTCGAAAGTTGGACATACCTCTTGCCCGCCGAAGCTGAAAACATGTGTCACTGGGTTCCAAAACCTCGCCGCAGCATGGAGGAAGGGAAAGTGCAGCGGAGTGCGGCTCAGCGTGAATAGTGCATTCAAGCCGAAACCCCGAAAATTCAACTTTTCCGAGCCATCTAAAGAAGCCATCCAAACTGTGAGATTTTCGGCGAGAAAGGCTTCCATTTTGGTGAAAAAACTAAGATGAAATGAATCAACCACGGGTTTGAGGCTTTTAAAGGGGATGAGACACTATTCGGGGACACGTGTCAAAAATTTGGTGGCTGCGGGCAAAGTGGCCGGCCGGCCACCTTTTCTAGCAGGCCGGCTACCTTTTCCCCCCTCAGATACAAAAACTGGCCGGCCGGCTCCCAAAAGTGGCCGGCCATGCTCCCATGTGTGCCATTGGTCCTGTTTTACCCTCCAGAGGAAAGTTCCAGGCATTTCCAAGCATCGGGTGTATCGAAGGCCTCCATTTCCCTCTGTTTCGGATGCGTTCCGTTGCCCAGATCGTCCGAAGTACGCTTTGTTTTGTTTATCAAGTTATAATTTTTGCTTATCGAGTTGTCGTTTTGTTTATCGAGTTGTGTTTTGAGTTGTTACTCTTTGTTTACGCAATTTTGTTAAGTCTTGTTGGTTTATCGAGTCGTTAACATTGTTGTATTTTGCTTATCGAGTTGTAAACTTGCTAAGATTCTGTTATTTCTTAGTGAGTCGAGTTATTTGATTTGTTGCGTCGGTTCATTACTTGACCTGGTAAATACACAGTGCACATTTCCATTCAATCCCATTTTTGTGCAAAATGATGCGATGCGATGCTGAGAGCATAAAAATACAACACTTTTTCAAAAAGCTGTTTCACCCATCATATTTCCTTTTACAAACAAAGGTACAAGTTTTACAGAAAATAAAAACTGCCTAACAACATGCAAAGTGCTACAAACTACTAGCAAAAAGGAAAATAAAGTAGGGAACAGCAACATCAATACTCTCGGGAGCGGGAATGAGAGGCCCTCTTCATCCTCTTCTGCGAGACAACCTTTGCACCACCATCACCATCCGAGTCGGAGCTGTCATCCTCAGGATCCCCCTCAGCTTCGCCTCCACTCCCGGAACCAAGACCGGAATCCCCCTCCTCAGAGGATGTCTCCGACTGACGGCCTGCGACCTCCTCCTCCTCATCCTCATCGGGCTCCGCCTCTATAATATGTGCCCTGCGTCTGTGAGAAGACCCTCATCGAGCTCCTCGAAAAGGCCTGGATGGCCCAGCTCCCCGAAAAGGCCTGGATGGCCCAGCTCCTCGAAAGGGCCCAGATGGCCCAGCGCCTCGAAAAGGCCCAGACGATCGACCTCCCTGAGAAGGCCCGGGTGGCCCGGCCCGCGGCGGAGCATATACAGGAGGCATCTGAAAGTGAAGAGTTCAATACATCAGTTCAAATATGAAAATCAGATGCAAGTACAGTATGTGAGTGGGGTGTGTGTCAGAGGTGCTCTACACAAACAGCCTATCAATGCAGTAGGATGTTCAAAACCAGCGTGTCATCAGAAATATGATAAATGCAAAAAAGATGAACAGTACCTGCACACCCATAATGGCCAGCTGTGCCTCCCTCCGCAGGATCATGCCCTCAAACGCGGCCATCACTCCAAGCATCTCATCCACGTACTCAACAGGAGGCTGTAGATACAAGTGCGAAACTATCAGTAAAGGAATGAATGTCTAAGTATCCGACTGATAAATCAAAGCAGTAAAACATACCGGTGGCGAATCAGGATCTCTGACATATCTGTGGTCGGGAAGGGGAGGCTCCAGCGAGATCTGGTAAGGAGTCCCAAATCGCCAACTCGTCAACTCGGTCGGCATGTCTGGCCACCCAGGATGATGAAGAGTCGGAGGAATCGGGGGAACCGATCCACCCCCACCTCTGGATGTATCGGCCCCGCTGCTGGAAGGAATATCTGTAGCCCGAGCCTGGCTCGAAGACGGCACACCAATAGGCCTCATCAAGGGAGTGCGCACTCCCGTCAAGGGAGGCATCAGATATACGTGGCGATAAGTGGCATAGTCCCCCTCCTCAAGATGTAGCAAAGCATCAGTGCCCAGCATAGCACTAACAACATCCCGGGAAGAGAGCCTATCAGCAATCCGCATACTGACTGGAGGTGCTGTGGGAGGGTCCTGAGAAGTGTACCCCCATACCTGACGCAAAAAGCGTTCCCCCAGAAACCATGCTCTACCAACTGGTCCTTCGAATAGGATCCTGTACTGGGAGGCGCCCGATCCTCCGGCATACTGAAAATCGGAGACCATCACCCAAGGGCGCCCAGGGCTGCCATGTAATCTGCGGATAACCAGTGCATAAACCAATCAGAAATCGAGAATATACGGGACAGATCAAAGATGAAACGGAAGGGACTGAGAGTTCTGAAATACCTCCGTCGTCCGTACAGTGTCGAAATACTGCCGTAGATAAAAAAGATTCTCTCGGGGTCTCGGCCGGTGCTGGGCCCTCGAATACCAGTGAGTACGGGGTCATGAGGGGCCCTGCCACCACCAACTCTGGGCTAACGTCGGGAAATATACGTAGACCCATAACTGAGGAAAGCAGTGCAGAATGTAAATACAAAGTACTGAGGGCAAAATACAAAGTGTAAAGTGCGTTGTGTGTGCAATATACAAGTAATGAGGAGCAGAAATGTAAATCAAGAGGACATAAAGTACCTCCAGGCTCTCCAATAACCGCCAAGTAAGTCTCCATGCCCGCGGGAGGTCGCGCTCATGTAGCAGTAAAGGGTAGCCAAGCCGATGCCACCCCAATCATACCGTCTGACTTGTGATAGGTCCACCAGAGCGCTCAACAGATACAGCCCAACCGTGTTCCCTCTATCGGGCGAATAGAGTAGTCCCGAAGAGGAACATAAGAAACCACGGGCATACTGCTCTGCCTCCTCAGGAGTCCCGGGCTCCATCCCCTCCCTCCGAAAATGGGAAGAGAACCAGGTGTATCGGACTCTCCCTGAAGCTCTATCAACAGGCGGGCGGCCCCCAGCAAATGTAACCAAGCGGCCTCCCATTCGCCCATGTCCTCGTCGTAAGGAATGGGCCGACCTCCTATGTCTAGGCCAGTCAATACGGCAAAATCCAGCGGGGTCATAGTCAAATCCCCGGTGGCGGAAAAATGAAAGGAGTTGGTGGTGTCCCACCATCTCTCCACCAAAGCTGCCATCAGTGTCCTCCTGGCAGGACAACGCGATAACCCAGCGCAGAAGGACCGAACCCCGCCAAATCAACTAAATCCCGGACAGCCTCCGGGAGCTCAGCGTACCAATCTCTAGCAGCGGTGGAGCCGTATCCCCGCACAGTGCGAGAACCAATCTGCATTCAGAATGAATACATGTGTCAGTATAAAATGAATGAGCTGTGCGCAAATGAAATGAATAAGCTGCGTGCAAATGAAAGGAATAAGCCGTGTGCAAATGAAATGAATAAGCTGTGTGCAAGTAAACAGGCTGCGTGCGAAGCAAAGTAAGCGAACTGTGTGTTCTACTCTCAATCAGTGTGTG
This sequence comes from Camellia granthamiana, assembly GCA_036172215.1. Taxonomy (NCBI): domain Eukaryota; kingdom Viridiplantae; phylum Streptophyta; class Magnoliopsida; order Ericales; family Theaceae; genus Camellia; species Camellia granthamiana. Next base: position 43,694 of record JAXFYN010000848.1, on the reverse strand, counting down.
CTGCGTGTTCACCTTCAATTTCGGCTGTGTGTTCAGAAAATCCGAGTTAGGGCTGTGTGTTCTACTCTAAATCAGTGTGTGCTGCGTGTTCACCTTTAATTTGGGCTGTGTGTTTAGAAAATCCGAGTTAGGGCTGTATATTCCACTCTAATCAGTGTGTGCTGCGTGTTCACCTTCAATTTGGGCTGTGTGTTCAGAAAATCCGAGTTAGGGCTGTGTGTTCTACTCTAAATCAGTGTGTGCTGCGTGTTCACCTTCAATTTGGGCTGTGCGTTCAGAAAATCCGAGTTAGGGCTGTGTGTTCTACTCTAAATCAGTGTGTGCTGCGTGTTCACCTTCAATTTGGGCTGTGCGTTCAGAAAATCGGAGTTAGGGCTGTGTGTTCTGCTCTAAATCAGTGTGTGCTGCGGGTTCACCTTCATTTTGGCTGTGCATTCAGAAAATCGGAGTTAGGGCTGTGTGTTCTACTCTAAATCAGTGTGTGCTGCGTGTTCACCTTCAATTTGGGCTGTGCGTTCAGAAAATCGGAGTTAGGGCTGTGTGTTCTACTCTAAATCAGTGTGTGTTGCGTGTTCACCTTCAATTTGGGCTGTGCGTTCAGAAAATCGGAGTTAGGGCTGTGTGTTCTGCTCTAAATCAGTGTGTGCTGCGTGTTCACCTTCAATTTGGGCTGTGCGTTCAGAAAATCGGAGTTAGGGCTGCGTGTTCTACTCTCAATCAGTGTGTGTTGCGTGTGCACCTTCATTTGGGCTGTGTGTTCAGAAAATCCGAGTTAGGGCTGCGTGTTCTATTCTCAATCAGTGTGTGCCGTATGTTCACCTCAACAATGAACTGTGTGTTCGACATCAAAGAATGGGCTGTGTGTTCATCTCAGAATTCAAGTATCGGGCCGTGTGTTCAATTCCCTACCGGTGTGTGCCGTGCGTCCACAATCAATTTATGGGCCCAGTGTTCAGAAATTCAAGTGATTGAACTGTGTGTTCAGAATGCAAACAGGATGCTGCGTCATGAACTAAACATTCTAAATAAGCTGCTTACTCAAAATGAGCAGACAAGCATGGCAAAGACACGAAGTGCATAAAAAAAAAAAAAAAAAAATATGTTGCAGAAAAGGTAAAAAACGAAGTAAATACCTCTCGTGCCTCGTGGGAGAGGTGATACTCTGGCTCCCGCAGAAGCAGATCTCCGGGTGCTCGCTCATTAAAGTCAGTGAAGTGACGAAAAACGGCTCGTGGAAGTACGTGTGCCAGCGGGGCATACCTCTCGGGAGTGAAGGGTCGAACCCTCGGAGGCAGAGTCATGACATCAAAATCATCCCCGGCACCCGAAGGACCTCCCCCGTGAGGAAAATGACCGGCCATTTCAGAAAATCTGCAAAAAGGAGCAAAAATGAGCAAAAATGAGCCAAAATTGGAAAAAGTCAACAAAAGTCAACTCTCGGGAAATGAAAAAGTCAACAAAAGTCAACCCCCGAGAAAATCTTCCAAATATTGAGACAAACTTACCTCAAGTGGCGAAAATGAGAAAAGAAGCCACGAAATCAAAATTTAATCGGTTCAAAGTGTTTAAAACTGAAAGTTTTTGCGAAAACAACTTGCGTGGGAGGTTGGAAAACGCGTATAGAGCTCAGATCTGGAGAGGAAAATGGTTTGGGAGGGAGGAGAAGATGATTTCGGACCTGAAGTTAAGAGCTCAAAGTGTTTGGGAAAGTGGTTTTAAAGAAAATGAGGTGAAAAGACAAAAATGCCCACTGTTTTGAACAAGTGGCCGGCCGGCCACCTTTTCAGGCTGGCCGGCCATCTCCTTTTTGAAAAGTGGCCGGTGGCCTTCCCTGGGGAAGAAAAGTGGCCGGTGGTGTTCCCCACATGCCCACCTAGCTCTCTGCAAAATTTTGAGGAAGATTGGAGTCCCCGAGACCTAAAAAAGTTCAAGAAAAGTGCACTTTCTGTCGCGAAATCGCTCCGCCGGAACTTCAGCTTTAACTTCTGGCATGTGTCTCATCATTACTCATCAGAATCAAGGTGTATCCTTCGTAAATATGTTGCAACCTCTCCGGGGGGTGAACCGGAGGCCGCGATCGAGTCGCCCTCGCCGAAACGCGCGTTTCTCTGCTCGTGGTTTTGTGACAAACATGCATTCTAGTTCGCGCTTATTCTGCATTGTTGTGCACATAACTTGCATTCTCATGAACATACTTGCATTGTTATGCACGTTCTCTTAATATTACCATGCCTCTGTGCTTAAGCTTGCGTTGTCACGCACGCTCCTTTCTCGCATCGCGATGCATTCACCCACCGACACCACTTTTGTCGAACTTTCGATATCCCATTGAATATATCTTGCTAAACATGTTGTGCTTGTTGAGTTTCTCTCTTTCGCAGGCACGATATTGTATGTACGGTTCATTTGGAACTGGTGCGACCAGACGAATCACGAAGGTATCGTATCTTCTCCGTGTGAGACGCGACGAGAATTGAATAATTCTCCGCATTCCTAACTGCCCGAAACGTAGTTGTTGCTTTGCATTCTTGCTTAAAAACTGTTGCATCTATTTGCGAATACCTGCTTCATTATAGCTTGCTGCATTTGCATGATCATTGAGTTACATCTGGCTCTGTGCATATCGCTTTGCATTTTGCCCCCTTGCCTGCGGGCACGCCTGCGGGCATATCTCTGTTTATCTCGCCCGATTGTCTAAGTCTTCGGCCTTGTCAAAAATGGGTCGCCTCTGGGCTTTGACATTCGCTCCCGTCACTTGTGACTTCCGAGTTCTGTCAAAGAGGGGCAACTGTAGACACCCCATTTTTGACCGACCTTAAGACTCAGACGTCACCGATTGAGCGCTCGGTGATGTTGCATATCGTGCTCGTCCAGAGGTTTCAGAGTCTCGGCTGCGAGCCTTGACTCCGGATTTTCGGGCTTTTCTGTACTTTGCCTCGGTTTGTGAACCAGGCCCTGTTTTCTCTGTTTTCTCTTCCTGAGGGGAGGGAGAGGTCTCATAGATCATCTCTCGGTGGCCGTAGGCTACGTTTCGTGGTCGCAGGCCATTTTGCCCATTTCGGAGCCCGGTTCCGGTTTTCGGAGCCGTCAGGCCGTGTGCCTCGGTTCGGGACCGCCTAACTACCTCCGTTTGCTCCGGTTTTTGGCATGCATCTTATTTACTCCCTTTTGAGGGACACTGTGGTCTGAGAGACCCACTTCGTGGTCGAACACCACTCCCGGTGCCTAACAGTCAGTTTTCGGGGCCTCAGACTGCGCGTTTCGGCCCCCGAACCTTCATTTTGCATCGGTTTTCGTTCATTTTTGGCAGGGACCTCTGTTTCATCACCAGGAAGGTCGTAGAAGGGTGGGAGGCCAGTAATTGTTCCAACAACCAGTTATATTCCATCATCGCCCTCCGACGCCCGCTTTTCTCATTTCAAAGCCAATGTTGACCACCCTAAGGCCACTTTCTTCAGCTCCAAACCACATATTTGTGTTGTGCACACCTGGGAGGACACAAATATCACATGGCCGGCCAGTAATTCCACCTAAACCTTTTGAACCCCTTTGAAAAGTGGCTTGTTCTCTCTCCTGTTTCACTTCTCTAATTTTGAACCACAGGGCTGTGTTGAGGGCATCTGGGAGGACACCAATTTGTGGTGGCCGATCATTAATTCACCTTGGCCTTTTTGACCCCTGGCCGGCCGGCCATGGGAGGTGGCCGGCCGGCCACCTACAGCTCCAATACCTGGCCGGCCTGAACCCCTACAGTGTGTACATTGCAAATGTGCCCTTCCCCCCCTCCCCCCAGATTTTGTATCCGGGGGGCCAAATTTTTTAGGGGAAACTTGAATCCATTTCCCCCCCCCCCATTTTTCCCCCTCTTTCTCCCCCTCATTTGTCTATAAAAACCAGCCTCCAGCACTGGTTTTTGGGTTAGAAAAAATCCCTTTGAGCTCCTATATTGCATCTCCCTCTCTCGCTCACTTCAACTCTCCAAAAACACCAAGTCCTACACCCTTTTCTTCATCACCACCTAGCACCACACTACCACTTCCATTCCAGCAGCTTGGAGGTATTCTCAGAGGCTAGGAGGCACCATTTTTCAGTCCAAGAGGCAGCCAAGGCTTGGTCTTCAAGGGTAAGCACCATTTCCCTATTTTCTAGCTCATTTTTGTACCATTTCTTAGCCCTCTTTGCTTGCTGTTTTGAGCTCCGACCAAAACTGAAAGAGGCATTTTTTTGAGCTCTATTTCATCTTTCATTAAGGGTCTTACCCTGTTTGGGACCCCCATCTTGCACTTGCGTCATTACCCCTTTGTATGCCATAATCTTGCATAGTATTTTTGGCCTATGTGTAATCTGTTTTGGAGCATGATGTAAACTGTAGATAGGCTTATTTTGAGCCCTTCTTAAACATTGAAGAAGGGCTCACCACTGTTTGGGACCTCCATGTATCACTTGCCATTGCACCCCTCTTTGGTCCCCATTTTTGCATGATTTATTAGCCTATTGAGCTCCTGTTTTTGGACCTTGGTCCGAACTGAAAAGAGGCTTATTTTGACCCCCTATTCATGTTTCATTAAGAGTCTATGGCTGTTTGAGACACCCTTCGTATACTTCATGTTATAGCTCTCTTGATGCCCTTATTTTGCATAGCATTTTGAGCATACTTGTATCTGTTTTTGGGGTTAGTAATAAACTGTAATACATCATATTTTTCGCTCCTCTTCAATATTGTAGAAGGCCCCTTCCCTGTTTGGGGCCAAAATTTGTGAGTTGCTTCATTACCCCTATCTTTTTGGCCAATTTTGCATGCTAGTTTAGGCCCATTTTTACTCACTGTTTGGTCTTTCTTAAAACTGAAAACATGCTTTTTTTGGGGCTTCCTTTCTTCTTTCTTTACACTTTATGTTCAAATTATGCATGCATTGCATAGCTATAGGTCATTTCATGCGCCAAAATTCATGTTTCGGGACTCGTTCCATGCATCGGGTATCATTTTGCCATGATTCAGGGCTGTTTTGCATCTCATTTTGCCTCTGAAATTTGCATGCTTGTATGCCATATTCCATGTCTTGCCATGTCTTGTTAGAGTGGCATTTTGGTGCCTTAGGGTCGGTCCTCGGTTTGCGTCCACGCGTGCACGTATTTCGAGTTGTCTCATTTTCATCTTATGGCCTCCTATGTGAGTGTGGCTGAGATCCGCTTGTGTTGGTGTAAGCCTATTATGCATTGTGTATGCCATTTCATCCTTTGCATTGTGTATGCTAGGTTGTATGTTAGAGCATTGTGTATGCCATGTTACCTCGTGCATCGTGTATGCCATTTCATAGCATTGTGCATGTTAGGTGGTATATTAGTTGCATTCATGCATGTCATGCATATTGCACTGTGTTTGGGATAGGAGTTAGCCCGAGCACGGGAAACGAGGTACGTTCCGTACTCCGAGCGACGGAACGTGTCTCAATTCCCCGGTCACCGACACTCCGGATTATCCATGATGGAGTTAGGTCTTGTTGTGTTTTCATGTGCATTCATTTCATATTGAATTGTGCAATTCGACTCCTCGGCCATCATGCATCGAGATGCGTGATTGGTGGCACGAGGATCGAGGCATGCATACATTTGTGAAAATACATTGCCATGCCCCTTTCCTGCTCTCTGTTGCAGCAAATCAAGAATCAGCAGTCTTCCGAGGCTTGGCGCGCTTTCCAAAAACCATTGCAAAACAGAGGCTAATTGGGGCATCACAGTGGATTTCCGCGCAAAGGCAACCCCAGACATGCATCATTCACCATCTAGAGAAGAGTCAAGGCAGTCCCTGGCTTGCATGCCAGTTTATTGTTTTCTTAGTTAATTTGGTAATTAATTAGGATTTTTGTACATATTTGGACTGTATTATTTATTCGGACTGTACTATTCATTTGGGACTGTATTATTTATTCGGACCCTCCGAGCGAGGGCACAATTGTAATAAGTGTGTGGGTGTGTGATGTATGTCTTCCAACCCCATGTCTTTCTCCCTTTTATTTACCAGCTTATGATGGTTAGATTAGGGCATGTTTCAATTAGCATACAGTATGATAGCATGTTTGCATTCATTCATCTGTCTTGCATGCACCGGGCTCGGCGCATCATACTAACTGCATTTGTATTTCAATTCCAAGTTGAATACATGTTAGCTGTAGCATTCCATATGCCATGTTTAGAATAGCCAAGCCTGCTATAGTTGCACTTTTGCGTGTGTTGCATTAGGCATTTCTGTATAGTTAGGATCATGCATGATTTCTAATCGGTTTCTGTTTTGGCTGGGAGTACTCGGTGAGTTTTATGCTTTAGCATCCTTACATGCGTGTGAGTGACTGCCATGAATAGCATGCTTACCATGAGTCTAAATGCTTATGTGATATAACTGCATGAATGCCTGTGGGTGAAGGTTGGGTTATCTGAATTGGAATAATGCATTGACTGTGAGTTTTAAGCCCACTAGATAGTGGCAAAACCATGTTTTCTAAGCCCACCCGAGGGTGGCAAAATCTGCATTTTAAGCCTACCTGCGGGTAGCAAACCATCTTTTCAAATAAACAAACATGAAATGTTTTGTTCCAATTCAGGCGATCCAGTCCATACTTGTATGCTGTGCGCATCACATAGTAAATCTAGGCTAATAACCGGAATAAGAACACACGATGTTTTCAAAACTAGATATCATGGTTAGTAGAGGCCGGTCTTTGACCGGGCGAGCAGGGTGCTCATGAAGTGACCTTCCCCAATCGTACCCAAGTTCCCGAGCCGAGGCAACTTTGGTGATGACAGACACGTGGCCTTTGGCACCGAGTCAGGGTTTCCTAAATTCCCCCATAAAAAATATTTAGGTGGCGACTCTGTATCTGGCAAAGCAGTCCATGTTTGGCACTTCTTTCAAAAATCTATTTTCTCAAAAACGATTTGCCGGATTTGGACTCTTTGGTTCAAGATTTAGAACCGTGACAATCGGGTCCTTGAACTGTAGTGAACCCAAATGAACAGAACGGGACTTAACCCTCCCGAGGCGTTCGGGGACGTCTACACCCAAGCTTTTTAGCTTATTTATCATTCATGCTCTTTGCCCCCTAATGTGAACCTAAGTTCCACTTAAGTTCATATTAAGCATGTGTCTATGGTCTTTCGACGAAGTCAGTTTCAAACAAAGACTTCCCGAGGTATTTCAATCTTGGTTTCTCTGTTAATGAACTTAGTTCCATTTTGAGTTTGACTCTGCCGATATGGCAAGTCCAGGTTAATTCAACTTAGTTCAACTCCATTATATATAAGTATAACTCAACTCTACTATATAATGAGCCTAAGTTATTCGTCATGTTTCATTCAGAAACATCACCAACTTAGTTCAACTTTATTATATGCAAGTATAATTCAACTCTGTCGTATAATAAGTCTAAGTTATTCATCATGTTTCATTCAGAAACATAGCCAACTTAGTTCAACTTTATTATATACAATTATAATTCAACTCTACCATATAATAAGTCTAAGTTATTCATCATGTTTCATTCAGAAACATCGCCATGGGACTCTGGTCAGTCTTGTCACACAAATTTCAAATTCATAAAAATCAAACTAAAATTTCATTATTACTTCGGCTAATAAGATATGTTTTGAAACATAGAAATCTAATGATAGAAAAACTTCAAATTGCAAGTGTTCCAGGGTCTTGACAACTCTTTGCCATCACTATCCTTAAGCCAATATCCCCATTGCCGGTGACCAAGATGATTCTATAAGGACTCTCCCAATTTGGACCTAGCTTGCCCTCCCTCGAATCCTTCTTGTTACCGACTACTTTCCTCAGCACAAGATCCCCAACTTTGAACTCTCTTGGGTTGACCTTCTTGTTGTAAGCCCTAACAAGTTGTTGCTGGTATGCCCCCAGCTGAATCGCTGCTCTCTCTCTCTTTTCTCCTCCAGTAGGTCTAGATCTCGGGCTAGAAATACCTCATTAGTACCATTTTCCACTCCCTAGGTTCTGATTCCTGGAATGCCGACTTCTAGTGGGATAACTGCTTCAGTGCCATAAGCCATAGCAAATGGAGACTTCCTAGTTGATCTTCTCGGCATAGTCCGATATGCCCAAAGTATATTAGGCAACTCCTCCATTCATTTTCCCTTTGTTGCTTCCAGCCTCTTTTTGATCCCATCCAAGATAGTCATATTGGATGCTTCTGCCTGACCATTGCTTTGAGGGAAACTTGGAGTAGAGTAGTAGTTCTTGATTTTGTACTTTACACAGAAGCTTTTGATCAACTTACTGTCAAACTGTATGCCATTGTCTGCTATTATTCCCCTTGGGATCCCGAACCTGGTGATGATGTTCTTCCATATGAAGTTCTTCACATCAATATCTCAAATCTTCGCAAAGGGTTCAGCTTCTACCCACTTTGTGAAGTAATCAGTTGCTACCAGTAGAAATTTCCTTTGCCCAGTTGCTTAGGGCAATTGTCCGACTAGATCCATGCCCCACTGGGCAAATGGCCAAGGGCTGGACACTGGGTTCAAATCTGTTACTGGTTGATGTATCAAAGGTGTGAACCTTTGACACTTCTCGCACTTTCTGACGTAGGCTTCAGCATCCTTCTGCATGTAGGGCCACTAGTACCCCTAAGTAATGGCCCTATGAGCAAGTGATCTGCCCCCAACATGGCTTCCACATACCCCTTCATGTATTTCATACAAGAAGTCTTTAACCTGGGAGGGATGCACACACCTCAAAAGGAGACCAGTAAAAGACCTTCTATAGAGATGTCCTTCTGCTGTTAGGCTAAACCTTGCCGACTTCAGTCTAGTCTTATGCGTCTCTTTGCGATCATCTGGTAGCTTGACGTCCCTAAGAAACATCACTATTGCATCCATCCAACTTGGACACATCTCTACACACAATGCTTTGTACTCTGTGATTAGTGGTTCCATACTTGGGCCTGGCAAATAATCAATCATTATTGTCCTTGCCTCCTCTGATTTCATTGCACTAGCCAGGTTAGCCAAGACATCGGCATAGCTATTATCATCACGGCTAACCTGCTGTAGTCGGCAATCCTGAAACAAGGCTAGCAACCTAACAACTTCTTTGACATAAGCTATCATTCTTTCATCTCGGACAGCATACTCGCCTGTTGCCTGGTTCACAATAAGTTGGAAGTCGCAGAAGACTACCATCGGCCTCTATTACTGCTGCTAACTTCAACCCTGCGATCAATGCCTCATATTTTGCTTTATTATTTGAGGCCTTAAACCCCAAACAAATGGACTGTTCTAACATTTGCCCATCTGGCGATACTAACACTACTCCTGCCCCTGCTCCTTGACGGTTTGAACTTCCATCAACAAGCAGGCGGAAGGAGTCGCCGATGTAGATGTCGCAGGGCTTTGGTTTCTCTAACTTCTTTTGCTCTGCTGTTGTGGGGTTTTTTTATTCCCAATTGGGTTTCTTCTTGTTTCCCTGGACACCCTAAGCCACGGCTCACCGAAGTCCAACGTGGGACGGCACCAGGTGTGAACTCGGCCACAAAGTTGGCCAGAACCTGGCCTTTAATTGTCGTTGTGGGCCTAAACTCTAAGTCATATTGGCCCAATACCACTGCCCATCTGGTTACCCTACCTATCAGATCTCCTTTCTGCAACAGGGACTTCAAGGGATGCTCAATCAATACCACAATCTTGTGGGCCTGGAAATAATGATTCAACTTTTTGGAAGCCATCAATAAGGCTAGTGTCAATTTCTCCAGGGTAAGTACCTTGTCTCTCCACAATCAAGGGTTTTATTCACATAGTATACTGCCATTTGTTCTCCTTTCTCTTCTCTGATTACCACTGCACTTACTGTATGCTCCGAAACCGCCAAGTATAAGAACAGTTCCTCTCCAGGTACTGGATTTGCGAGAACTAGAGTTGTTATTAGGTATTTTTTCAGGTCGGCCAAGGCGACTTCGCACTCCTCCATCCACAAAAAATCTGTGGCCTTCTTCAATAAACTAAAAAATGGTTTACACTTATCTGAACTTCTGTTTATAAACCTATTTAGGGCTGTAGCCCTTCCTGTCAGCATCTGTACTTGTTTTGCCGATGTTGGGCTCTTCAAGTCAAGGATGGCCTTCATTTGATTTGGGCTTACCTCAATGCCCCTTCTAGTAACCAAGTATCCTAAAAACTTACCAGACCCAACTCCAAATGCTCGTTTCGAAGCATTGAATTGGAGCCGATATGTTCTAAGAATATCAAAAACTGCCTTTAAGTCGGCCAGGTGATTCTCAGGTTCTTTGGTCTTCACGACCATGTCATCAATGTATACTTCCACTGTTTTACCGATCAGATGTCTGAACATCTTGGTCACCAACCTCTGGTCGGTTGTTCCTGCATTTTTCAACCCGAAAGGCATCACTCTATGGAAATACAACCCTTTTTGGGGTAATAAATGAAGTCTTCTCCTTATCAGGGGGATACATTGTTATCTGATGGTATCCCCTGTAAGCGTCTAGAAACTCATCCTTCTATGCCCTGAAGTGGCATATACTAATTAATCAATCTTGGGCAGTGGGAAATTGTCTTTGGGACAAGCCTTATTCAGGCTAGTGAAGTCCACGCAGACCCTTCACTTCCCATTCTTCTTTTTCACAACAACTGTGTTTGACAACCAAGTTGGGTAGTTTACCTTCCGAATGGCTCTGGCCTCCAATAATTTGTCCACTTTCTGCTAGGGCTGCAAACGAGCCGAGCCGAGTCGAGTCGAGTTCTGTGAAGCTCGAGCTCGGCTCGATAGAATTTGATAATGTTCGGGCTCGACTCAAGCTCGAGTCGAGTTATGAAAGTTGCGCTTGAGCTCGGCTCGCTAGATATTTATAAAGCTCGAGCTCGGCTTGACATAGCTTGTTTACAAACGAACGAGCTCGAGCTTGAACACACAAACAAATTAAGCTATGAACAGAGCCAAAATCAAATCTGCCAATCTTGAAAATCAATTAAAACAACCTGATGCAACAATAAATCAATAATAACCCAAACAAATCTGCCAATCTTGAAAATCAAATAAAACATCCTAATGCAATAATTGATACATCGTAATGCAACAATAAATCAATAACAACAACCCAAAAAAATTTGCCAATCTTGAAAATCAAATAAAACATCCTAATGGAACAATAAATCAATAACATAAACAACACAAGCTGCAAACAGACCATTCAATTGTAATAACTATTATAGCAATCTGCAAACAAATCATTCAACCTTTAAAACTAAACTAATCAAAACAAAGAACTTCCATATCCCAACTCCAATATATAAAATTACATCACTAACAAGAGTCTTTAAAGTTTCTCTTAGTAAGCAAAAAGAGAAATTGAAACTGTCTGATGATATCTTCACTTGAATCAAGCTCCAAAAGTTCCAAAAGTTTCCTTCAATTTTGTTGATAAAGCTCCAAAAATCTGGTTCATTTGCACCTGCACTTCTCAAAAAAATGGTTCATTTGATAAAGATTAATATTAGTGTAAAATCTTAAAATAATTACCATGAACAACTCTTGCATTTAATGAAAAAAATTAAAAACATTAAACATACCTTGTTAAGATGTCATAATTACAAGAAAGAAACCATTAAGGCAGCAAAATCTCTTTAAAAGATGGCTCGCCAGCCTATGAAAAGAAGCAAAAAAAATTGATTTCATCTATTTTTTCTTCTACTTTTCATATAAATTGATTATTAGAAAGGACTTTAATTATATAGGATAAAAGATTGTACTTACATCAGGTGTCTTTTTTAGTCCATGTAATGCACGTACCCAATCAGCTCCACACAACAATATTTGGACAGTTTCTATTGACAATGATGCACGACAAGGATCAATGACTCTACCACTAGCACTAAATGTAGACTCCGAAGCTACTAAAGTGATAGGAACCGATAATATATCACACGCCATTTTAGACAATATACGAAACTTCAGATTATTCACTTTCCACCACTCTAATGCATCAAAACAGGAATCTGAATCTTCGTTACAAATGTAAACACCTTCTTCTAAATAAATGTCCAAGTCAGATTTCACAGGTTGAATGGTGTCAGCTTTTCTAACGAAAGATTCAAATTTCGATTTTCCTGTTACAACAGATTTTCCCATACCTTGCATACAACTACTTGAACCAGTTGCTCGTGTGTTGTGCAAAAAACTTTTCTCAGTATTCGATGAGGTGTGAATAGAAACATACTCATTGTAAAGCTCATATAGAGCCTCACGAACCATAGAGATGTTTCTAGTAGCTTCAGCTTCTGGGTAGATCTTTGGAAAATAAAAATCAATAAGCATCATTTTGTATCTTGGATCTAAAACAGCAGCCATAGCCATTAATAAATTGCATTCACCCCAATACTTGTCAAATTTGACCTTCATCTTCAAAGTCATTGCTCGAATGTATTCATTGTCATCCACTGATTTCTCATTCAATATCTCTTTTATTCTCCATACCTCTGTAAGGAACAAATTAGAAGTTGGATAATCACTTCCAAAAATGATATTTGTGACTTCATTGAAAATTGCCAAAAATTGACACACATTCTCAACTTTTATCCAATCTTCAAGGCTAGGCACATAAATAACCCAAATCCCTCTCTTGGTACCTAGGGAAGGCATCTTTAAACTCCAATGCAGTAGCCATCATCATATATGCTCCATTCCATCGTGTAGGACAATCCAAAATCAATTTCTTTGAAGGCAATTGCAACTGCTTAATAATTTCATTAAATTGAAGAAGACGAGCTTCTGATGCAACCAAATACTTCACACCTTCACGAACACCATCAACAATATCTCCAATTTCACTAAGGCCATATTGCACCATGATATTGAGGATATGTGCACAACAACGAATGTGAAAAAGTTTTCCGCCTAATGGTAATTTCTTCTTCATGGCAAAGTTTTCTTTCAAGACCCTCAAAGCAACGTCATTGTATGAAGCATTGTCAACTGTAACAGTAGCCACCTTGTTTTCAATTCCCCATTCAACTAAACATTTGTGAAGGGCATCAGCAATGATAACACCGGTGTGTGGAGGTGGTACATTACAAAAGTTGAGGACACGCTTTTGTAATTGCCAGTCATCATCTACAAAATGAGCTGTAATGACCATATATTGGATTTTTTGCCCCGACTTCCACAAATCTGTTGTGATACTGATTCTGTTAACATTCTTCATCAATGCTTTCAACTTCTTCTTCTGAATGTCATAGGTTGATACACAGTCATTTTTTGCTGTTGTATGACTAATCTTTTGCCAATATAAGGTAGCGGTCCTCATAAACTTGTTAAACAAAACATGCTCCATTTTCATAAAAGGATACTCATGATAAAGTATCATGTGAGAAGCAGCTTCCCTTACTTTCGCATGATTATACGTGAAGGTAGAAGCACTGGTCACATTATCGAATCCAATTGTAGAAAATGATAAAACCTTTTGCTTCTTTTCTGCAAGTTTACGTGCCACACTATTTTTCTTCAAATGCCTCAGAAGTTGAGTTGTAGCACCAGTTGCATGAATTGCAAATTGTGTTTTGCACCATTGACATTGAGCCTTCTTTGTACCATCTAGAAGGACTACTTCAGTAAATTCTTTCCAAGCTTGGGATGCCCTTTTTCTAGATTTCTTTTCAAATGGGTTTTTGTCATTTACAGCTTCTTCATTGTCTCTTTCATTGTCCTCTATTTCAATCATATTATCAACATCAACCTCAACATCAGCATCAACATCATTCACAACATCAGCATCAACATCATTAACAACATCATTGATAGAATTATCCATGAGTGGACTAACGGATGACTCTTCGAATGAAGAAAATGGTGTACACAAATCTTGTTCTGGAGAAGTGAGATGAAGTTGTCTATTTGACATACCTAGAAGGGAGGGGGGAAATAATTTCAAAATATGATGCTTAAAAAATGTAATTAATATTGTTACAAAAGGGAAGAAAACTAAAATTTAGATTTTAAAAATTTTTCTATTTGATGCGAAGGCCAAATCAATTATAAATAAGACACACGACAAAAGAGATTTAAATGAATGAAATAAACTACTCGCACCAATTCCACTATGCTAAAAGAAGAAAAGAGTATAATTCAACTAATTAAATATGCAACTGCGTGGGGTATACAATACCAATCAGACTATACAAACCCAACAACTAAAACATTCAGAGAATAAAATAAAATTGGTATGGGTATGACAACACAAAAGGTTTTTCTATTTGATGCGAAGGCCAAATTCAAAGTCAGCAACTACAAAAGTACTCATACATGCCTTATCAAGAACTAGGAAGTCATCTTTAGCTATAACACAAGATTATATGACACTTAAAACCTCAAACTGATAACACATATACATGTAACCATTTTTTAATTTTTTTGTATTTTAATTTGTACTAAATTCCAGCTCTCTTAGCTGGAAAACTTCTTCTTGGGCAACAAAGAAAAGTATAGCAGTGCACGGATTGAACCCTTAGGCACAATTCTCTTGCAGAGAAAGGGAACAAAAAACTACAAAATAAAATTTTATTCTAAACCTATGATGTTTCATTAATATGGAGATGAAAACATAAAGTTCACTACTTCAATTGAAAAAGCATGTTGAGAATTAGAAAAATACAATTAAATAAAAACCAAAACATTTCTCACACAAACTCTAGTACTGACCAATCACATGCACTGAGTAAACGATGATGATCTTAAAATTAGGGACACATTTCAACTAGGTAGTCAATTCAACAAAAAAATCAAACACAGAATAATGATCTTAAAATTAATAATTAACTAGAAAAACATATTCACAGTGTACAGTTACCCATAAAAACAAGTTCAACAATTTCAATCATGCGAAATCTAATCACTGCGATGCATTTTCAAAATTTCAACTAGAAATAAATTCAACAAACAAATAAACACCCAAAATAATTCAAAATTAATAATTACCCAGAAAAATATGTTCACACTATTATAGAAAGATATTCAGTAATTTCAATATGCTTGTAATAAGTCAGTCCAAAGTCGGAAAATACCCATTAATTAAATTTAAAAAATAAAATATTTTCCTACCACAAATCTCAGTCAGCAAACCTTGACTCAAACTGTTTTTTAGGCTTTGATGTAAATATTCAAAGAGGCATCCCAACATTGTAAGATTCAAAGAGGTGTGTTCTATCTCAAGAAGAAGAAGAAGAAAACTAACCCTAAGATTGAAGAACAAAAGTAAGGAATAGAAAACTTACCACAAAGGATTGAAGAGAAGATTTTATCTTCTAGTCCCAAATCTTTACCAAAACAAAGAAACGTTGATATTCAGCACAGTTCTTCGTTCGATTCGATGTTGTGACCCTAGCCCCAAAATTTGTCTGTAGAGAGATGAGATGAGAACAAATCTCTTGAAATAGAGATGAAAAATAAGAAAATAAGGAAGGAGTACCAGACAAAGCTTGTAGAACAACGTTTCTTGAAATAGAGATGAGACCAAATCTCTCACACTTATTCGAATCAGGAAAAGCTTGGATGGAAACAAGGTTTTTTTTTGGGTGAGAGAAAACCACAGCAGCTTCCAAATTTGAGGACTGAACCCTAATTTCATAACACACACATATATATATATACCAGGCTCGCGAGCCCAACCGAGCCGAACCTTACCACGCTTGGGCTCAGCTCGGCTCGTTAAGAAAACGAGCCTAAATTTCTGGCTCGAGCTCGTTTATTAAGCAACTGAACCGAGCTCGAGCCGAGCCTAATCAAGCCGAGCTCGAGCCTGTTCGCGAACAGCTCGGTTCGTTTGCAGCCCTACTTCCTTCTCTACTGCCTCTACATGAACCAACGTCAGCCTTATTGCTCGCTGAATGACAGGTTTAACCGACCTGTCTACATTTAGTCTATGACAAGTGACCTCGGGATCAATAGCAGGCATCTCGTATGGCATCCAGGCAAACACCTCTATGTATGCTCGCAAGAGTGACTCTAACTCCCTTTCCTCCTCCTTGGCCAATCTTGAGCCGAGAAAGAAGAAATGCTCTTCATCACCTTGTTGGACCAGAATTTTCCTTAGGGCTTCCTCGCTTTTGTCGGCCAGCTCTTTGCCGACATCATCCAGGACCTCTATGTCCTTGTCTTCAATTTCTATTATTTCTGCCTTTCGCACGTTGCAGGTGGATTTTATTGCTGCTATGGAGCAATTCTTTGCCTGCACCTGATCCCCTCTGACCTCCTCAATTCCATGCTCTGTTGGGAACCGCAATAGCTGGTGCAGTGTTAAGGGAACAATCCTCATTGCGTGCAACCATGGCCTCCCTAGGATAATATTGTAAGGGGAGGAGGTGTCAATTACTATGAACTTTGTACTTACTTTCTTGGTGCCTGCCTGCACCTCCAAATTCATTACTCCCACGGCCCATGTCGGTGTTCCATTGAACCTAACCATTGGTCTGTTGGATTGTTCCAAATCATCTTGGTAAAGGCCAAGCTCCTTGTAACATCTGACATACATGATGTCACAAGAGCTGCCTTAGTCAATCAAAATGCGCTTTACCTGGCATTCTCCAATTTTGAGGGTTACTACCAGAGCATCGTTGTATGGATGCTGCACCATGTCTAGGTCTGTTTCAGTAAAGAACACCATTGGTCCCTGGCACTTGTCTACCTTAGGCCTCTTTTGTTGGATCTGACACACATGCTGTAAATGCCTTACCCTCTGAGTCTCCCCATGCACCCCGTTCTCATTGACCCTTGAGTGAATCACATTGATCACTCGAGGTCCGTCTGCTTGCTGTTGTGGTGCTAGTGGAGGTGGTGCTGCCGGTGCTTGGGGCAGCCTTGCCTGCTCTTCTCTCGTTTTTGCCTTATCTACCAGGTCCCTCAAGTGACCCTATTTGACCAGGTCTTTCAAATGTGTCTTCAGGGCTCTGCACCCTTGAGTCAGGTGCTCATCCTCATTGTGGTAGGCATAGTGCTTCCCAAGGCTTCTTCCCGTAAATTCACCAGGAATCTTCTCTGGTGCTCTATAATGTGGCTGGTTCCTGATCCTTTCCATAACTTTATAAACCGGGATCCGGAACACAGTGGTGACTGCTTGTGCAGCTGTCAGTCCTGTTTCTTGTATTACCTCGGCCTCGCTTCGGTGAGCCGTTCCTCTTTTCCTGCTTCGACGCCTTCATTCCTGGCACATCCTCTTTTGCTCTCACATATTTCTCGATCCTTGCCATAAGCTCCTCCATACTCTTTGGCAAAGTCTTTGCCAATGACTTCCAAAGCGTGCAATCATCCTCTAGGCCATTTTTAAAAGACACGACCGGTAACTCCTGGTTACATCCGGGTATTCGGTTGAACATCTCATAATATCTTTTGGCATAAGCCCTGAAGCTTTCCCCCTCTCCAATTTTCAGAGCCATTAGGGAGTCTACCCTCAACGGTTGCAATTTGTTTGTAACAAACCTGGCCACAAACATCTCAGCCAAGCCTTCCCAACTCTTCACAGTTCCTTTCAACAACTTGTGAAACCAATCTGATGCGATTTCCCCAAAGGATGAGGGAAACACCTTGCAGGGCAACAGTTCGTTCCTGGTATACAGTGCCATCGAATTCAAATATAAGCCGACGTGAAAGTTCGGATCGGACAGAACTTACTGTCATATATTTGGAATCTCGGCATATGGAACCTTTTTGGGGCCTCAAACTTATCCAACTCGACTGAGAACGGCGTTCTCGGCTTGACCGGAGATGTGACCTCGGCATTTTGCCGCTTCCTCTGGAGGTAGTCCCTCAAATCCTTCTTAGTCTGACCAGGAGCCCTGACTGTCAACGGATTTTAGAATTTTTTCTACGCTGCTCCCGGTGTCGTTATGAGTCCTCTTGGATTTCTCTTCATTCACGGAATGAAAACAAAGTTCCTTCCCCTGAACATGACGATGTTTCTTGACATAAGTTCCCTTAGTCCGAGGCGTCCTCTAAGACTCTCCTCTCATTGACTTTGCTCGCCCAACATCCCGTGAAGGCTGATGTGAGCATTCTTTCATCTTGTCATGCTGAGGGACTGCTGGGATTGCTTTCTGCCCCCCTTTCTGGGCATCGTTCCTTGCCACTGGAATCGGCGTGTCCTTCAATGGAAACAGTGATTGCATGACATTGTTCTACATTATGAAGTTGACAACCGATTGTTGGTCTGCCAACTTGTTTGCTATTCCTTTCATCTCGCCATCCTCAGGCATCTATCTTTCCATACCTGGAGGTTGCTTTCGTTGTAATACCTGCCTTGACATGCTTTCTTCGGTGCATCTCCATTTTGGCCGATGTCCTTTTCCTTGAGATTCTGATCCCGAGGTCCTTCATTACAGTTCTCCTCCTCCACATTAGGATTAGCGTGTTTGCCACTCTCACTAGGGTTGTCGTCCCTGACCTTTTCTTTCTGCCCGTCGTTGGCTATCTATTCTCCTTACATTCCCACAGACGGTGCCAAATTGTAGGTCTTGATTTCCGAACACATAACCAAATAGGGAACTCAGCGAGAGAGCATCGACAGAATAGATAAAGCTTGAACAACTTGTTTACAGAAAGATAAGAATCCGGCGGTGGTTCATCCACTCAGGGGCACTCTGACGATCAAGTCAGTAATTAAATATCTCTCAAAGATAACCAATAGTGCTTAACTCACTAGACAGAACATAAAAAGCATATCTTAGAGCCATGAGGGTGCCCTGTTTTTATAGCCAACACTGACCTCAGTGGACTCAGGCTTAATGCTTATTCTGGATCCTCAGTTAGATGGGAATAAACTCCCTAAGAGCTTTATCTTTGTCTAGACTGAAATCTTCCCTAGTCCTAGGAATCTTGTCCCTTATCCGCTCATCTTGGATTCCGATATCTTCGCAGATAACCTCGGTCTTGGCGAGATCATCTCGGCAAGTGACCAGGCCACGTGGCACCTCAGCTGACACTTTGACGTCACCTTGGCCACGTGTTGTCATTCACAAAATATGCCCCTACAGTAACTACTATTTTTTTTTTTCTTTTTGGAGAGAAGGAAGTTCATAGACACCAAGTGAGTTGTTCACTTTTAATAATATACTTTTTTTTTTTTCCTTTTGGAGAGAAGGAAGTTCATGAACACCAAGTGAGTTGTTCACTTTTAATAATATTTTTTTTTTTCTTTTGGAGAGAAGGAAGTTCATGAACACCAAGTGAGTTGTTCACTTTTAATAATAGTATATGTATACATCTGAGTTGATATGAACATTAATTTTTATTTATCTTCATTATTATTATTATTATTATTATTATTATTATTATTATTATTATTATTATTATTATTTTGTAATTTCTAAGTTATCTTTCTTTCTTCTTCTGTAACTACCAAATTCAATTCAAATATATCTATGTACCCTTCGAAATTGCAGATCCATAATTAAAATTTTCAAACACATTAATGTAGGTGTGCACAACTTTTAGTATTATATAAAGAACAATGTTCTATATAATCTAATTTCTTATCTCATTTTTTCACTTTTAGACACAAGAATGGGGTACACATTCATAAATGCATATGAGACTCACTCACTTGTGTCTTGGAGTGAGAAGTGAAGATAAGAAATATGATTATATGTAGTATTTCCTTATATAAATCACACTGCTCAATGTGAACTTTGTTATTTTTTGGATAATTTACATGAAGACCCCTTAAAATATTGAGAAGTATCACTTTGACCCCTTAAACTATAAAAAGATACAAATGAATCCCCTAAACTATTGAGAAGTATCATTTTACCCCTTAAACTATAACAATGTACAAATGAACCCTCTAAACAATAAAAACTTACAAATGAGACCCCCTAATGAAAGGGCCAATAGTTTAGGGGGTCCATTTGTATCCTTTATAATTTATGGGGTTAAAGTGATACTTCTCAATAGTTTAACAATCCCGCTAGGTAGATCGAATTCATTGTGGCTCGAATGGCTCAAGGTGCCAAAATGACGTCGTTTTGGCACCCCTTTTTTTTTTTTTTTTTTTTTTTTTTTTTTTTTTTTTTTTTTTTTCCTCTCTTCATCCTCTTCTTCCTTCCCCCTCTGCTCTGCTCTTCCCTAGTCTACCCCGAACTTCGAGCAATCGATTAATTATACCATCAAGAACCACAAGTTCCATAACTCAAAAAAAAAAAAAAAAAAAAAAAAAAAAAAAAAAAAAAAAAAAAGAGAGATGAAATTGGATGAGTAAGTGCCCCGCTAAATCTCTTTCTTTTTCTGCTAATCTACATTAGCTCTTATCTTCTTTTTAATTCCATTTTTGGGTTTTGGAGAGCTTAAAGATGTAAATCTTCTAAAAATTAGATCTTTTTTTTTCTTTTCTTACTGCCTCCGGTTTTGTTTTTTGACTCCATTTTTAGATTTGGTGTAGACCCAGCTGCTCTTTTTTTGTTTTTACAATTTGGGTTCTATTTTCACTGAACTAATTTTAATATTTTTTTTTTCTAAAAACGAAAACAAAGTGAATCTATTTTTTTGCTTATTAGTTAGTGATAAATCTGAAGTAATTGTTAGAGTTTAGGCTATTAGGCATAGACTTCTGTTGTTTTTGTGGGATTTTTCTAATTTTTCAGTTGAATCTTCAGTTCTTCAGCTTTATGGAACAAACCCATTTCCAGATTTAGGACCTAGTCAAAAAGACTCCCATTGCTTGCAAATTTATGTGCTTTCTTTTTCTTGTTTAGAGATTTGAACATCTGAGCCTATGCTGCTTCAGTACTCAGTTGGGTTTGTTGATCTGATGCAGAGAAAAGAGATAGAGCAGTAAGGAGAGAAAAAATCAAAAAAATCAAAATTGAAAATCAAAATCAAAACCAAATCCAAAAACAAACCCACTACCACAGAGGAGAGGGGAGGAAAGAGATAGAGCAGAGAGGAGATATACACAGATCTGTGTGTGTATACACAGATCTGTGTATGCACACCAAGGACCATCGCAATGGTGATGGCGGCGTCGGTGGATGGACGGGTTTGCAATGGTGATGGCGGCGCCGATGGGTGGATCTTTCTTCTCTTTTCCTCCCTCTTCTCTCTTCCTCTCTCTCTCTTCTCTCGCCTCTCTATTTTAGAGAGAAAAAAGATGAGGGACAAAAAATTCCAAAACGACGTCGATGTGGAATTCGGGCCAGTCGAGCCTCAAAAATTTTAAGCTATGAAGCAATTTTCATGGTTTAAGGGGTCTCCGTATAAAAAAACCCTCATTTTTTTATATTCCTAAATAAACCATCCTAATACAATTTTCTTAGATTTTGATTTCAAATTTCAAATATGTTGATAAATTTTTCAAATTTCATTTTTCTCTATCTACATTCAATTGGTTAATTTTCGTCGCACACTTGATTCTTGGTCATGCTTTTTTTATTTTTAAAAAATACGCACAATTGATGATGCTTTTTTGGTTCTCCAAAAATGCCCACAATTAATGAGCTTGAAAACTTGCATGTGAAAAAATCTAACTAATTCAGATATTTAAAATTCCGTAAACACAGATAATTTCTATTCATCTTCTTCATTCATAAATTATAAATCATTGCTCACATATGATTATGCACCCGCCTTTAATATTTATATATATATATATAATCTATGTATCCTTGTTTTTGTTCTTTATATATTTTTTAAGTAAAAAATGTATATGCATTGACAATTTTATTTTGGTGGATTAGAGTTTCTCTTGATGTACCGGGGATTGAAGTTCGATTTGAGAATTTGAATATTGATTCAGAAGCCTATGTGCGTAGCAGAGGTTTGCCCACAATCATCAACTCTTTTCTTAATGCGGTTGAGGTATCTAATATTCACTCCAACTACTTCATATTAGTACATTATTGCCTCCTTTCTTTTTTAACGTTAGTATTTGGAATATCGAGCAATACTACCCGATAATTAGACGATGTGAACAAGAATTTTTTGAGAGGAGAACTCTCTCTCCAGTTCACAACATATTGGATTGTGTTGTTTGGGACCGTGAAATCATTATGAGTGTCATTATGATAATCTAAATTATTTATTTTGAAGAATATTGTGAGTAAATCATCCATGAAATGTATTAGATTAATATCATAATTGTAACCAAATAATTTATCATATTTGTCTTAAAAACAATAGACGTTATATTTTCAAAATTATATCTATTATTTATTTTTTTGAACACATATATGATCAGATCACACAGTTATAATGAGTGGGTCAATTTAACTTTGGCCAAAATTCATTTAACCCTCGTTGTATAGACTTGGAGCACTTTAACTTTTAAAAATAGTCAAATAAATCCTATGTAATTTTGACAATTTTGCACTCCCAAAAAAAAAAAAAAAAAAAAAAAAAAAAAAAAAAAATTGACCATTTTGCATTTTACTTGTTCATCATCATAATTTTTGTCGAACTTGATAGAAATTGTACCCCACAGGCCTTAATGTTGAGTTGAAATGAAAAAAGTGGGTCAAAGTCAAAATGCACTACAAAAATACAAATATACCCTTATCTATATCTTTTTCCTCAAAATTCCCAACCCTAATCTAATAATCATCTTTCCAAAAATACTTGAATCTTAAAAAGCTCTAAATGGACTCAAATTGCCTCTCCACTAACATTTGGCTGTCACCAGGCGAATAATTTAGGCCTGATTTGGCATGTCTTAAAAAAGATAAAAAATTAAAAAATTATTTAAAAAGTTAAAAAATTATCACTATTTACTAAAAAAAATATTACACATAATTAAATTTCAGACAACTCTACATCCCACAGGCGGAGCTGACGTTTTAAAAAAATTGCACTTATTTAGGTGCACAAATAACACGGTGCAGTTCAGCTCGTGGGGGTCCATCACGGATCCTTTTTTAATAATCTGAACAGTTCAATGTATAGAACTCGTCGATTACTATATGTTTGTTAAAAATCACGTTAATCGGATATCGGTAACTATATGATCAAATCAGTTAAAATTTATAAAATGGATAGTGTTACAATTAACGGTTGAAAAAAAAACTAATTCGATCAAATAGCTATCGATATCCGATCAACATGATTTTTTACAAGCATATAGTACTCGACGAGTTCTACACATTGAACGGTTTTGATTAGCAAAACGGGACCCGTGGTGGGCCTCCATGAGTCGAACAACACCTCCAATTCAATGCCAAAAAAGTAGGGAATCATATCCCAACCTACACTCTGCCCACGCTATCGTGAATTCATCCCACTGTACTACCTATTTCATCCCAATCTTCTCCTATACACTAATATATATAATTTTTTAATACACATTTTTCATAAAAAGTCAAAAGATTATCCCAAACAGTTATATTTTTTTTCTTAACATTTTAGTTCAAAAAATAAAAAAAAAACACTTATTTAAGACACCCTAAACAACTTCTTAATTTTTAAATCACTAAAAAGATACTCATAATGGATCACAAACCTAAACAAACCCTCTAATATAGACAAGATCTTTTTTGTTTTGAAAAAATCAACACTGATATCAACACGTGTTGGCCAATATGATGGAAAGTCAATTCATAGATATAAATAGACAAGTATATCTGACTTGAAGGCCCAATATTCTGGTCCGTATTGGCCCATAATTAGAATTGAGTAATGTTAGAAACCTTTAAAAGTGTCAATTTTTAGCAAGATAGAAGGGATTAAAAAGGGGGGAAACAGTTTCTTTTAGAGCATTGCATGTGTTTCAGCACATGAGAATAACCTATGGTGGTTTTGTCCTTTGCCTTAAAAGGGAGTATCAAATTATCTTCGCATTCTTCCAAACCACAAGAAAATATTTCAGTACTTCACAGTCCTGGCAGGTAAGAGCATGAGCTCTCTCTCTCTCTCTCTCTATATATACATTGTTAAGTGGGACTAGTTGGATTTGCGGTCTTATCAAATATTTTATACAATTTTTTCTCTAATGTGAAATTGTTTTGTAGAATGACCTTGCTTTTAGCGCCTCCAGGGTCCGGGAAGACCACCATGCTACTAGCTTTGTCAGAAAAACTTGCTTCAAAACTAAAGGTAAAGAACATCTAGAAGGTTGTGGCCGTTTTTGTGCGATTTAGGGTTGTGGCCCTTGTGTTTTTCTTTTTCCTTCTTATTATTCTTGAAACTTTTGATCTTCTCTTTTGTATCAAATCTCCGCACATTAGCCTGTTTGGTGTAGCTGTTAAAATTATAGTTTAACAGATTATAAATTATGACTCTAATCCGAAGTTGTTAATTTTTTTGGTGTAGTTGATGGATTATAAATTTAAGTTGTTGAGCGTGTTTTTTAAATAAGCTATGAAGTAATTTTTTCAACTAACTTTTATTTATTATTATTTACTGCTTGTGTACATTTCTTAAAAAAAATAATAATAATAATCTATAGTCAATTTGTATTTTTTTTTTTTAAAAAAAAATAAAAAATATAAAAGTCTAAGAGTATAACCGTAATTTAATATATTCACAGAAAAAGCTGATAATCAGGAGTTAGGGGTGATCAGCTTCTCAGAATCAGTTCTTTTGAATTAAAATAAGTTGTTAGAATTAGAAGTTGTTTGAAATAAGTTTAACCAGACAGTTGAAAATAACTTTTCGAAAGCTAG
Organism: Camellia granthamiana; assembly: GCA_036172215.1. Lineage (NCBI taxonomy): Eukaryota > Viridiplantae > Streptophyta > Magnoliopsida > Ericales > Theaceae > Camellia > Camellia granthamiana. The sequence goes on along the minus strand of JAXFYN010000848.1, from coordinate 19,040 downwards.
AAGCTATAAGTTGGCTCACAAAAGGCCAAACAAACACCTCCATTATGGTTTTCAGATCAATTAGATAGCTGAACGAATTTTTTAATATCCGTTGTACATCAGGGATTTTCACAAATCGCCGAGAAAGCTTTTTTTCCCTATAGTGTTCGTGACCTACAATTCTTGAGGCACTTATCATGGTTTAACTTGACACTTCTCGAGGCAATTATCACAGTTCAACTTGCCACTTGGTTCTCAGCCCTTGGTATTGTACACACACACACATATATATATTTCTCTTCTTTATAACTGATAATGACTTGTTCTACAATAATCAGGTGTCTGGGAAAGTGACATACAATGGTCATGAAATGCATGAATTTGTCCCTCAGAGGACCTCCTCTTATGTCAACCAATCTGATGAACACATTTCCCAAATGACAGTGAGGGAAACATTAGCCTTCTCTGCTAGATGTCAAGGAGTTGGTACTCCCTATGGTGAGTTGAATTTGAAATATAGGAGACTCTAATTTGATGAACTTTGCACAAGTTCTAAATAACCATTTTAAACTTATGGTTGCATAAATTGCAGACATGGTTATGGAGCTTTTGAGGAGAGAGAAGGAACTAAAAATCGAGCCAAACCTTGATGTTGATATGCTGATGAAAGTAAGAGAAAATCAACCTATTTTTATGAATTTATATTTTTCAATTGTCGGCTAGCTAAGAAACACACAGATTTCTAAGGTCTGTGTTTGTATTGTGTTTGATACCATCACTTATTGGATACTTCCTGACATGTGTCGGACACATAGCCAACCTTATCATATTATTTTTAAAATTTTTGTAAGACCCATCCACCTGTGTTGGACACAAATTTCGGCCACTTTGGGAATGCACATATCCATTGTTTAGACAAATAAAACACATTATAAGTTTGAATTTGAACAAAATAATTTAGAGGATACAATGATTTGAAAATATATATATATATTTACATTAATACATATTAATCCCTTTTTCCTTTAAACTTAAAAAATTAGTCTATGTGGCATTTTTTTTTATTATCATTGAATGAAACATTTACCCGTGTCCTACAATTTTTTAAAATTGAACTGTTGATTTGTCCGTGCCTTTTAGTCAGCTAAAATGTTAACGAGGCCTAAAATAAAATCTTCAAATGCAGACTATAATTTCGAAGGAGCACAAGGACAGCTTAATTACATACTACATTCTCAAGGTATATTATCTATAAGAACTAGCAATACTAGAGCAATTTGACAAACGTATAAAATATTGTTAAAGTTATTTCCATCATACTCATTATTTTCTTTTTCTTTTTTTTTTTTCTTTTTTTTTTTCAGATCTTAGGTTTGGAAGATTGTGCCAATACAATTATTGGAAATGAAATGGTGAGGGGTATTTCAGGAGGTCAAAGGAGACGTGTGACGATAGGTAGACAAATGAAACTAAAACAAATATGATTGAGTTCAAGGTTTTAAAAAGCGGCCGCAATTACGGCCGCTTTTGCAGTGATTGAGATTCACAGGTGTGTCGATCGTAACGGTTGCCTTAGCGGTCGTAACGGTGCCGTAACAGCCGTAACGGCCTGTTACGCACTGTTACGTAACGGTTCCAAACTTTTTCTTTGGAAAAAACACACAAAAAAAAGCTGAAAGTGGGGGAAGAGGGATAAAGCGAAGAGGGAAGATAAAGAGAGAAAATGAAGGAGCAAGAGATATAGAGAGAGAAGAGGGAAGATGAAGAACATGTTATTGATTTGTTGAAGCTGTAAGACCTATGCTATTCTATTCAGTTGTTATCACTCAACCATTTTGTTTGTGTGTGTCTATCTATATATTGTTTGAAGAAAATAATAATAATAATAATAATAATAATAATAATAATAATAATAATAAGTGTGGTCATTATCTATTTGGCTTGGTTAAAATATGTATGTATATATATATATATTTAGGCTCTTATTTATTCTCTTACTTTTGTCATTGTTTATCTTATATATAATAGTTAGTGATTGATTTTTTGTATAATATAAAGTCATTAATTATTAAAATAAAATGTAAAAAATTCAGTTTATAGTGATTTAAAAATATGAAATATATTAGATTATACTTAAAAATTTATAAAAATTGATCAATATTTATTTTTAACCCAATAAATATGATCATGGAAAAAAAATATGCGTATCGGTAAGTTTTTTTCAAATTGTGCAAAAAATAAAAAAATTCACGGTTCCGATTATCGCAACCGTTACACTACGGCCTTTACACTCCGCAACCGCAACTGCGCCACCGCCACCGTTACGGCGACCGCAACCACTTTTCAGAATCTTGATTGAGTCGTTTTCTGTCTTCGTTAACATTAAGTACTTTTCTTTCAAAGTATTGTCAATGATAATTTTTCTTTCTTTTCTCATTCGTAGTGCTACTAAATTTTTCTATATATATTTACAACACAAAACCCCATTTCCCAACTAGGCCTTTGTGTTATGAGCTTCTCATAGTCATAGATTTCAACATATTTAATAATTAAGAACACAATATTGTCCATATAGGATTTTGTTTTTGCGTCAAAATATTTTCTTACATTTCCAAATTCTTTTGTCATTTCCCTTATAGTTCCATAACTTTCCAAAATGTTTCCATTTCCAAGCTAGTTAAAATAACATATCAGAATGAAATTTTAACCGTTGCTTGTATGACGGGAATATGAAACTTGAAATTTATTTTGATTTATACAGGGGAGATGTTGGTATGTTCTGCCAGGGCATTTTTCATGGACAACATATCAACTGGTCTTGACAGCGTGACAACTTTTCAAATCATTAACTCAATTAGCCCATATTCTCAACAAGACGGTTGTGATCTCTCTTCTCCAACCTGCACCAGAAACTTACAATCTCTTCGATGACATTATTCTTATCTCGGAGGGACAGATTGTGTGCCACGACCCTCATGAATGTGTTCTTGAGTTCTTTGAATCAATGGGTTTTAAATGCCCCGGTAGAAAAGGCATTGCTGACTACCTGCAAGAAGTAAGTCCATGAAAACCAGTCTCTATGACTTCTTTGTGCATACTTGTACATTTGCACATTTTAAAAATGTAAATACAACTCATGCTATAAGGCACAAAATTCTTGAAGGTTGATTTCTACTGTTTTGGTGGAAAATGTTTTCCACATTTTCTGACATTTATGTTGAAAAATAAAAGTCCACAGAAAACGTTTTCCATTGTCAACGAAAAATTAGTTGACTTAGGCAAAAAAAAAAAAAAAAAAAAGGGTTTTTCATTGTCAAAAAAAAAAAAAAAATGAGGAAATTTGGGGAAAAAAAGTTCTTTTGCTTTTCAATTATGAAATACTTTTCAGACTAAAGTCTTACTAACGCTGCCACCATTGTTACCACCACAAACGCCACTGCCACCACAACTAGTAGCAAATCATTTTTAAGATCTTAACCAAACATAGGAAACATTTTCTACAATTGATATTTTCCATAAAATGTTTTCTCCAAGATGTTTTCTGCCAAAACAAACGGATCATTTTCAAGATCACAACCAAAAAACATGGGCATGTTTTTCATTGAAACAAACGGGTCATTTTCAAGATGGCAACCAAACACATGAAGCATTACATTCTGAGTTCCGGCCGAGCTGTGTTAAGAGCTTTTCTGTGTAACCTTCCAAATAATGTGAAATTTCTTAATTAAGTTTCTTATATTCTAATATCTTGAATTTAGGTCACATCAAGGGAGGATCAAAAACAGTACTGGGCTAATGAAGACATGCCATATAGATACACTTCCGTTAATGAGTTTGCAGAGGCATTTCAGTCATTCCACATTGGAAGAGCAATCTGTCATGAGCTTTTCACCCCATTTGACAGGTCAAAGTGCCATCCTATAGCTTTAGTTGGATCCAAATACGCAACTAACCGGATTGAATTGTTAAGAGCTTGTTTATCGAGAGAATGCATTCTGATGAAGCGGAACTCATTTATGTACATTTTCAAAATATTTCTAGTAAGTAGTGTCAGTGTTTCATATTTCACACTTTTTATGCAGAATTAACACTACACAAGGACTAGATGACTTTATTGCCTTGTTACAGCATTTAATTCTCGCGATCATAGCTGCAACACTCTTTGGGCAAGGCCGAGTAACATTGTTCACTGGGTTTTTTGAATTACTGATGACCATTGAAAAACTTCCCCTTTTTTACAAGCAAAGAGGAAGTTTTTATCCTTCTCGGGTGTACTCATTGCCAACATCAATAGTCAGAACACCAATATCTATTATTGATGTTACTATTTGGGTTATAGTAACTTATTATGCAATGGGATTTGATCGTACTCTAGAAAGGCCAATCTTCAAAAAACCCATAATCTTAAGTAGCTTCTCTTTCTCGGATTCTCCATTAAAATCTCTAATTTTTTTCTCTCCTTCTCTATTTTTTTCATGGCAGGATGTTTAGACAATTTTTAATTCTTGCATTGATTGGCCAAATGTCTTACGGGATTTTTAGATGCATTGTCGCACTTAGTAGGGACCATAATGTCGCCAACACAAGGGGAAGCATTGCAATGGTCTGGCTTTTGGTTTTTAGTGGCTTTGCCTTGTCACGACATATGAATTTATACAAACTCCCCCTCGATTTTTCTTATATGAAATTAAACCTTTAAGAATTGCCTTATGCAAAACTCTGCTCTAATTTGGTTCTCTCTCTATTTTTGTTTTTATATATTTTTTTTCTTCAGATAATATGAAGAAATGGTTGATTTGGGGTTATTGGACAACGCCTCTGATGTATGCGCAAACTGCAATTTCAGTAAATGAATTCCTTGGTGGTGATTGGAAATATGTAAGAATTATCGTCTAAGAAAGTTGAATCTAAAATTTATTACATGCATAGTGGAATCTTCTAATAACTTTGAACACCCCTGGAATTTTAGGTTTCCAACAAATCAACCGAAGCACTAGGAATATCCATCTTGAAATCTCATGGGATATTTACTACTACATATTGGTATTGGATTGGAATTGGTGCACTGATCAGTTTCATATTCTTATTTGGGGGGATCCATACTTTGGCTCTTAGTTATCTCAATCGTGAGTTATACAATATTTAGCACTCGATATTACTATTTGTTACTTTTCATTTCAAACTACAACTAACTGATTTTGAACAAAATTCCTGCAGAACATTAAAAGATTGTGTTTTTGTCTGAAGAAGTTTTGCAGGAGAGACGTGCTAACAGAACTGGTGAAATAGAAGGCAACAAAACACTAGAGAATGAAAAACCTTCCAAAAGTAAGCCAATGAGTTTTTTATTTTTATTTTTATTTTAATGTTTTATATAGTCTCAAACATTATCTTCAAAACAAAAAATAAAACAAAGTAAAGCCATTGATCAAATTTTTTTTTTTTTTGATCGGCAAAAGAGACATTTTATTGATGGAATAAACAAGTACAAGGTACAAGACAAATTACATCAACAAAGAAAATGAGAATGCAAAAACATCACAATGAGCTACATGATCCCAACTAGGTTGACACCACAAAGCTCATCCTATCATTTGCTAGCATCCCCAAGTTGGTGAGAGACCAACAAAAAAAACAAGAAACAACCACCCAACCAACCAACCAACCAAACCAAACTCCTAAACATAGCAAACTAGCAAAATAAACCTCCGCAAAAAGAACTGAAATGGTGTTCTCAACCTCAATTTAACTTCCTAGAACTCAATACGCTAGCCTGATCTACACAGCAGCACATCCAAAGAATAAAAACGGATCAGAACAGAACCACCTAAATTAATAAGCCACCATCACAGAATCAGGTTGGCGTTGCCACACTGCACTCCACCTGCTGCTGCCACATACTTCAGAAGCCAAGGAATTCAATCAAGATCAACTCTCCAAAACTACCAGCTGAGAAACTGCTAGAGCTTCCACTAATGCAAAACTTGAAAACTTGAAAACTTCTAAACCTCAGATCCCAGCACACCCCAGCACACCACTCTCCAGCCTCAGAAACTTCGCTGCTGCAATACTGCTGATGGCTGCGCAGACCCAACCCACACCAAATTCCATCACCAACTAGAACCCCAGCAGCAATTCTGCTAACCCACACCAGATAGCAGAACACCTCCACTACTTCACCCCACACTTCGCTGCACAGCAACTCAACAACTCTTCAATAAACACTAGAACCCATCACTTAATACATCTCCTGATCTGCTGCATATTAATAGAACCCATCACTTAATGACAGATGCTATTGTCAAATGTCAGGAGGAGAAAGGAATGCTTCTCCCGTTTACACCTCTTTCCATCACCTTTGAGAATATCAGATACTCCGTTGATATGCCAAAGGTAAATTTTTTATGCCTAATTTTTTTCCCCGAAAAGTGCGAAGTTAACGAGCATGAAATTTGTAGGAAACAAAAGCGAAAGGGATTTAAGGGGATCGATTGGAAATTCTTAAGGGTGTAAGTGGGGCTTTCAAGCCTGGAGTCCTAACCACGCTTATGGGTGTTAGCGGGGCTGGTAAGACCATGCTACTAGACATTTTGGCCGGAAGCAAAAACACTGGGTATGTAAAGGGAATCATCAAGATTTTAGGCTATTGCAAGAAACAAAAATCCTTTGCTCGAGTTTCTGGATACTGTGAACAAAATGACATCCACTTCCCGCTCATCACGGTCTACGAGTCCTTACTATTCTCGGCTTGGCTTCGGTTACCTTCAGAGGTCAAACCTAAGACCAAAGTGGCAAGTATTTGAAATAATAGTAGTAACCATTTGTGTTTTGTGCTATTTAAACTCTTTTTTTAAACTTAATGGTGCAGGTTTTTTTCGAGGAAGTGATGGAATTGATTGCACTGACACCAATGAGAAATGCATTGGTTGGATTTCCTAATGCAAAAGGGCTCTCAATTGAGCAGCGAAAAAGACACTCTGCCATTCTTTCTCTCAAATAATCTTTTTGTGGTCAAAACCATACTGAAGGTTTAAAAATAAAACCAAAAGTAATATTACAATGATGCATTTTTATTTTAAACTACACATTTCAAAACTGTGTCATTTTGCTTCAACTTTAAAGATGGATGGTTGGATTAGAAAAACATGATCTGTAGAAGATCTTGTTCCGTCGTTACCACCTCAATACACCTGACCTTGAGCCATTTGAATTTTGAAGCACCATGGAAACACCATGGTATGCACTTTTAACTAGCAGCCTTGCAACACACAAATAAACCAACAACAAGAATTTGTAAAGAATCATTAAGTAAAAAAATAAAATCCAAAATGAAACTATAGAAAGTTATAAACAATTAAAATTAGAGGAAAAAAGACAAGATAATCACTGGAAATTTCACATCATGAATTTATGATGAAAGAAAATTTGAATTTCTCACTCAAATCACAATCTCTAATACATGTAAATATATACCAACATTAAGAGTTGGTAAAAGGATCATTATTCTAATTAGTTAGTTAGTTGAATTATGCAGAAGATTGATTTTATGATGAGTAAATAGCAATTCTGGCTTTCCACAGCCACTGACTACTCTCGATACTCTTAGGAATTTTGTCTGAAGGGGTCATTCAATCCCCCTTCCCCCCAAGTTAGAATTATATCAAACCAACCTCAAATAGATGAAATTATTCATAAAATAAAAATTATTTCAGCTCAATGGGGTCATAGTACACCAAGCGCGGCCCTTGAAATTATTTTAGCTCAGTGGGATAACAGTAGGGTAGTTAGTCATCTATCATGTATCAAATTTAATTTTGAACGTTCACATGAATGATTGACAAATAAAGGCGATTATCTTTGCTTATTCACAATAAAAATGTAGATATTCCACTATCCATTGTCTTTAAAAACAAAAATCCAACTATCTAAACCTTATTTAAGTTCCATTATCTTTTCGGGTAAATTACACTTTGCACCCCTGCACTTTACATTAAATCTCACTTTGGTCCCTACACATCAAATTGTGACACTTAACCATTTGCACTTTTTGTTCAAGTGTCACTTTGGCCCTTCTGTTAGCCTCATTGTTAATAGAGGTTAGTCACATGAAAAACATTTGAGGATAAATTACACTTTGTACCCCCGCGCTTTACACAAAATCCCACTTTAATCCCTACACATCAAAATTGTGACACTTAGCTCCCTAAAGAATAACTTCTGTTAGCCTCATTGTTAGCAGAACGGCCAATGTGACACTTGACCAAAAGTACAGGGAGTTAAATGTCACAATTTGATTTGTAGGGAATAAAGTGAGATTTTGTGTAAAGTACAGGGCCGCAAAGTGTAATTTACCCTATCTTTTCTATTTTGCAGTTTAGATGGTAAGAACAACAAATTCTTTTCCAAAAAGATTTAATTTCCAACTAAAGAGGAACAAATCCTACTAGTAAAAAACCTCAATTAGTTATGATTCATGAGAGCTATTTGGTTGTGTCTTGTGTGATATTTAATTATATATATATTTTATTATTATTATTATTATAGTTATGACTAGGTATCAAGTTATGTCATTTTATACTTTAGTTATGATTAATTTTCTTCTTAAGTTATACATTATTTTAGTTATGATTAGTGAAATATTTAGTTATGTTATGTTATGTTTTGTATTTATGACTCAAAAAGTATAAAATTATATCATTTTTTTTATTTAGTTATAAGATGCGTACATAGTCTTTTCCCCCAAAAAATAAAATAAAAATTGAAATGAAGTGAATAATTTTATATATATCAAAATGAAATGAAATATTACAATCATTAAATTAAATAGATAATATTTAATGGATAATTTTTATTTCAAAATGAAATAAAATATTACAAAAATTTATATCATTAAATAAAATAGATAAATATTATTAAAAATTTATTTTTCGAGCCAATTAGGCCAAACCGCAAGCTGGGCTCACTGGCCGGACTGGGCTTCAAAACAGAGGGTCTAGGGTCTCAGGCATGTAAGAGTGTAAATCTAGCTTGGCCCATGTCGGGTCTCGCAGACTCTCGCCAAAATTCGGATCGGGCCACGTGCCAAAAAATTATGCCAAGGCCCAGACCCAGGCCCAAGGATATTCGGGCCAGTGGGCCGGGCCTCGGGCAGGCCCAGTGGACTTGGACCTGGCCTCGGGCTTGGGCCGGCTTAGGTGGGCCTGATCATTTTATTTTTATTTTTTTAAATTTTTTCTACTAAAATTTTATTATTTTCCATTAAAAAATACACTAGGCCTCGGATGGATCGGGCCTTGAATGGGTCTTAAGCGGGTTGATGAGCTGGCCCACGGGCCGGGTCAGGCTTCAAAATGATTGGGCATGGCCTCGGGCTTGGACGAGCATAGTTAGGTTGGGCAACACCAAGCTGTGAGCCATCTTCAAATGGGCCACAAGCCAGTGGATCAAATTTACACCCCTACTATTAACTCTGGTAACAAGGAAGAAACCAATTTGGTATTGATGAAGTTGTGTGTACTTTTATTTTTCAAAAGCAACAATTTACGATTTTGTTTTTAACCATTTAAAAGACCATGATATATGGATAAATACAAAAATTCTTGTATTATTAATTAGGGTGTTCAAATTATCCAGTGAACCAAATGACCGAATTAAATCGACCTCTTGGGTTGGGCTGGATTGGTTTTTGAATTCATTGGTGTGGTTCTAGATCGTCAAATTGTTAAACCAATAGGATTAGGTTAATTCTTGGTTTAGGACTTACTTAAATCAAACTAACCCGATAACCGAACATAGATATATCTAAAAAAATTATATTGAAAGAGTTAGGCACTTTTGCAGCGTTATGCAACCAAAATTCAAATTATTGTCATGACCACAGCAAGATATTACTAGGAGTTATACGGCAGTGAGAAACAAAAGTTCAACAATGTATTGACTAGCAGCTCAATCTAACGAGCTTGCTTCACCACATATTTGTGGACTTCTCTCAAACATGGGTTATATATATGTCTCAAAGTACATTTTATGGTTAATGAATTTTTCTTATATATAATTTACTTAAACTATTTTATTTTGATTTTCAAGTTTTAAATAATCTTTTACTTTTTATTTATACTATGTTTAAATGCTTCCAGTGTGCAGTGTGTCAGCTTGGGTTGGTTCCTTGCCGACTTGGTGGCATGCAATCTTACGATTGAGGCTCTCTCTCAAATGCGAACTTTGTTGGAATTATAGTTTGTCAGCTTTGACGCGTTTTGCATCTTTTTTTATTTATTTTTTCTTTATTAATTGTATCTTTGTTTGTTATTGAAGTACTCAATAAAATTTTCTTTTATCGATTAAAAAAAAATTTGTTTCAATGTTAAAGATTTATTTATTTAATTATTTATTATTGATATATTCAATTATTTTTAATATAACAAAACTTGGTATTCGTTGGCATCTTTTAAAAAAGTCAAAAAGTCACTATCCTATTTAAGTCACATCATTTTATTTAAGTCACATCATCTCTTTACTATATCACTTTAAACCCAATCCATATTTCATAAAAAGTCAAAAAAGTACACTTATTTAGATTATCCCAAACCATCCCCAGTTTTAAACCGAACCAACCCAAGCTACATTGGATTGGTTTGAGTTAGTTCTAGTACATGATTGGTTTGGTTCTGAATTCAAAAATTTGAAACCAATCAGATTGGATTAGTGCCAAATTTAGCACCAAACCCAACCTAACCAAATTTAGCACTATTAACTCCACTTTTAGAACAAGATTTTCAATGAATTCAATTATTATTATTTATATAAAAACATCATATCTCTTCAATTACAAAGTGGTTACAAGTATTTTTTCTTAGCACACAACATGTGTGCCTCCCCTTTTAATAAATAATAAAATTTTCATTTCTCTAATCACTAAACTTTTAAATTAGATAGTAACAATTTCACATGATGGAATAAATATGAAGGCAGCATTTGAAATAGATAAAGTAGCATTGGGTCAAATATTATTGTAAATTTTGTGAAGTCCAAAAGGTCGCACGTCCTAAACATCATTGCAATTGTTACTTTAAGTAAAAATAAGTTGTATTGGTCGCTAAAAACCAAAATTAACTTCGAAAAGGTTGTGACAAGAAGTAGTCCACCGGCAAAGCTATCTGTGACGCCCAATTTTGCATTGTTTAGTTCGTCACTAAGAACATTTCTCCAACAACAATTTGAATTTAAATTTTTTTCAAAGTTAAAAAAAAATAAATTCTCCATTTTGGAGTTCACTTTTTTCAACATCCCATGAATTTGCCTTCCCCCCCTGCCTAGGCATGACTTTGCCTTCCCCTCCCCCTTACGTGTAGTGAAATGCATGATGTTCTTAAATTAAATTTTAACATCCCATGAATTTTACTACATTGTTCTGCATCAATAAACTTTTCTTTGCACCAAAAACACACACACACACACTTTTTTTTTTTTTTTTTGATTAGTAAAAAAAATTTTCATTAAAAAGCATGAAATTAAAGGTACAGAAAGATGACAAGTATCGAGAGAAATTCGAAAAAGTACAGACTATCCCTACTGCTGCTATTCACAACCATCTAACCAACCCCTCGGCCTCACGATATTAAAGACAAAAATAAATTTAAAAAAAAAAAAAAAAAAGTTAAGAAGAACTTAACATATATATATAGATATATATGGGATGCAATACTTGGACGTCCTTGACACTACAGGAAATGCCACTTTTGGCGACCAAAATATTGGTCGCCAAAAGCCCCATTTTTGGTCGCTGAAACCAATTAGCGACTAATTTTTTTTGTCGCCAAAGTCGTCGCCTATACGCTGTCGGCGAAAGTATTGGCGACTAAACCATTTTTGGTCGCTGAAAGTGAAGTTTTGGCTACTAAAGTCTGGTTAGTCGGCAAAGGTTATCTTTTGGCGACTAAAATATTAGTCGCCAAAAGTGAACATTTGGCTACTAAAGTCTGAGTAGTCGGGAAAGGTGATATTTGGCGACTAAATATTTAGTCGCCAAAAGTGTCCATTTGGCTACTAAAGTCTGAGTAGTCGGGAAAGGTGACATTTGGCGACTAAATATTTAGTCGCCAAAAGTGTTAAAATAAAATAAATTAAATTTTCAGCGACAAAAACTTTTTGTCGGGAATAAGTTTTAGTCACAACATTACTACATTTAGGGACTAAAGAATTTAGTCGCCAAAAATATTATTTTTCATTTTATTAACCTTTTGGCTACTAACCATTTGGTAGCCGAAAGTCTTCATTTATTTTTAACTACTAAATTTTTAGTCACCAAAAATCTTTGAATTCTTTATAACTACCAAATATTTAGTCACTAAAAATTTTGATTTCCTTTTTGGCTACCAATTGGTTAGTCACTAATAAATTCACTTTTTTTTTTTTTTCACTACTAAACATTTAATTTCTAAAAACTTTATTTAGTGTTTTTTTTATTATAATTACAGTAATAAAAAGTTTTCAGTTTCACATTTTTCACAGTTTTCAGTGTTATAATTACAGTAATAAAAAGTTTATAATTTCCAAAAACTTTTCAGTCACCAAAATCTGAAAGACCATCATTAGTAGCGTTGAATATATTCATTCACCTGAGTGCATAACATACCATACCAACCAATCGAGCAGAAATCCCAAGAAGTTAAAATTCATAAGATGAGGGGTTCATCTCCCAATCAGATTAATTATATGATTCAATGTCTTCTTACAGTATACTCAAGCAAACCAACATCCTAAACTTCAACCATTTCAAAAAAATTATCAATATTTTAAGAATAAAAAACTTCTCTCTTTGCTAACACAATGTTTTGTGGCTAATAAAGAAAAAACACAGTCGTGCTTCTGTAGCACAAAATTATATTTCCTCAGCTGTTTCATTCAAGCGATATATAAAAAAACATCAAAATGTTGGGACTGAACCATCAACACCATGCTTTCACCAGTGTACATTGAAATATTAAAGCTATTGTTTTTATCAGCTCAATTTCATTACCGCAAATGATGTTGCCACCTCCATTGCATCCTCTACATGTGCTATATCGGAGCCCTGAAATCACATACAAAAGAATTACATGTGTACCACCAAGGTTGCAAAGATCGCAGGCAAACTCAAATATACAGTGGATGAAGTAACTATCATATGTGAAACCAAATCATAGCATCCATTCTTAATGTTGTGCAAGAGAGAGAGAGATCATTTACCAATCGGGCATGAAAAAACAGATCATAATAAACGTAAGTCCTTTTTAATCTTCAATATTTTTTCCCTCTACTAATATTATATAGTTCAACTGATTAACACAATGCTTCATGTTGTTGATAACATAGTTGGGCTTGCCTTAAAATTAAATACAAAACATTTTTACAAAGAAAATTTACAATATTCATTTATTGTGGGGTTTCCCAAATGTATAAGCATATTTCTCCGAAAATGGAATCCTCAGAGACAATGTAGTGCTCAAATTTAAGATTTTAAAGCATGATAAATTTAGTTATACACTAATATAACATAAGAGTTGGATTGGTAACCAGGAGAAAATTGCTAACCTGGCCTTGAGCAAGACCACCTTGTCCTCCTCCACCCTTCCCTTTTAGTGGCTTCAAGGCTGCCGCTAACCACTCCAACACCTTTAATTGCTTACATTTATCTCCTTTCTCAGGTACCCCAGCACACACCAAAGCTTTGTTTGCAGTTTCATCTGTGCTGAAAACCATGACCGCTATCCCCTGTCATTCACGGACTAGTCATGCAAACTTCATACAGACATAAGAGAAAACCTGAAATAGGGTAATTTCTAGTCATGCAAACTTCTTACAGATATATAAGATGCAGGTTTGGTTATCAATAGAACTGAAATAGGGTAATTTCTTGCTCAGCATAGATGAAAACCTGAAGCACAGAATAAATTGCCAACACATCACAATGGAATAAATTGCTTCTATGAACAAAATATATCCGAGCATCATACCAACAGATCAAGATAAATTATTAGCACTCAACAAAGTTAAATTAGATCCAATAATTTAACCATACCTGCAAAGGACAGCATGTGGTATGGTTAGGCGACACCTTTCACCATCAAGTGGGTCACAGGGACTTTTTATATCATGTGCCCATATTCTTAACTTCACTGTACAAGGTAACTCAGCAGCTGCTGTAGCAGCCAATGACATTAACAACTATGCACACCTTGATAGGAACACACTTATTTAAAATGCAACAGAACACACTTATTTAAACTTACCCTCCCAGCATGACCTTCAAGAACTGCTGCACCAATGACACAAATTCTGCAAATTCTGCAAATGCAACATAATAATGATCAATGAAGCAAAATGCACGCAGTAACACAATGGGGAAAAAAAATATTAACAAAAATGGGGGAAACACCAAAACAATTGAAAGTAGCATATGGCAAATAACTCATCTTGGCTTTGTTTCCTAACTTGAGGATGTGCATTTAATTGAGGTTCTGATTATGCAAACAGAGTGCTCTACTTTTATACTCTCAAGAGTTTTGAGTCATATGGAATTGGAATCTGAATGACTAATGCAACCATTATAGTCAAAACAAGAAATTATAGTCAAAGATTAGAATACAAAAGTGAAAAAGTAAAATCATTAGAACCATCTCATCATTTTATGAATTTTAAAGAACATCTCAATGTTTTACCAAGCAAACTTGAAAAAGAACATCTTATGTCTCTAGCTCGTAAGTTATGTTACAAGTAACAACCAATGATGCTGATTTACTCAAACAAAGGGTAAAAATAAAGGGTACACACAATTAATTAAATGGTTCCTTTAGTTTAAAGAAAAATTCAAGATGGAAAATTGTGCTCAATCACTAGTCTCAATGAGTTTTCTCTAATAAATACTACTTTATTAATAGTCGCATAGTAACACTCTCAAGAACAAGTGATAGATCAATGAAGCACATTGGTTTCTAGTTCTACCTAGGCAACCATATTCCACATGTAACGATAAAAAGTATAGAAAAGTGTTTGTAATCACAAGTTCAAAAGATAAACACACCTCAGGATTCTCTGTTTGGGGCCAAATTAAAAACTCTTCCCCAACTCGAGATCCCACAATTGTCAGATTAAGTCTTCGACAAACCTCAATATAAATGACACTAAGTAAAATTGCTGCCAACAAGATAACCATATGGCAGGTGACATCAAATATGGACTGAATAAAAGAGACCACATAAACAATCAGCAGAAAAAGATTTTAGAATTAGATGTGCTCAAGTTTAGACCAAGTAGTAGAAATGGGTCTTATATTACCTGATTTGTAGAAATGGGTCAATCAGGAGCAGCAAAATCAATCAGGCAAAATCAATCAGCCAAAATTGACTTCTTTTCATATGATTAAACTAACCAACACATTCATACCTCTGATTTGGCAGCAACTTCCATTTCCTACTTCAATAGAGCATAAAATAAATAAATAAATTGAGTACACAATACATATAAGAATAAATAACAATTAAACATTACTTTGTGCATGAAAATATAAGAATACCACCACTCCAATTAATGAGAATCATATTATGACTCCTGAACTCCAGTTTTGCTCCCAGTGTAAAGAGAATTCACCCCTACAGTGGAAAGAGGTTTCACCCCTTTCAACTTTATTTAATTATCAGAAGAAGAAAAAAAATCCATGAAATAGGATTGAAGTAATAAGCAATCAGCAGTTCAGTGAAATAGGATTGAAATAGGTATCAAAACTTCAACTTAAAAAATGTTGACCCAATCTGTTATCTCCATTCTCCACTACTTTTAGCTTGCATCCTTAGTCCCTCTATCACAATCTAAGGCTCACCCATTGGAAGAGGAAGGGGTGTGACAAAACCCTCATACTTTTGCTTAGATCCTGACTTGATTACCCACACTCTCTCTCCATACTTGATAAGTCCAGAAAAAAACATCAACAGAGCCAGAATAGACAACTTATTATCACGAATATTCCAGGTTACAATCATGATAACACTTGTTCTTACACCTTGTGCACCAGTTTTCTTGTTCAGTCAACTTCCTAACCAAAACAAGTATATTAATTACCATAAAACAGTTATCAAGAGCAACTACTTCAGGCTGCAAACCAAGCAACCAAAACTAAAAAAAGAAATATTTGAGCTATTTAAGATGCAAATCCAAGATATATGGGAACAAGTTCAAGAGGTATAAAGACAGCACCATTGGAGCCAGAAAATTTTGAAATCAGCATTATAAAGAGAAAATTAAATTAAATTTATTAAGAATCTGAACAAATTCATCCTCTCGAACATCAACAATGACAAATTGCAACAATTCTGTGGTCTTCAATATGCACATGATTAAGATTCATTGCAACAAATCTATCAAGATTCAACAGAGCACTAGTTCAAGAATTATTTCTCAGTTTATTGTAAAGTTGAAGAAAGAGGGCTTCAAATACTTACTCACAGATCTAGAGCAATGATGAGGAAGGGAACAGAGCAAGTGAAAACCAAGAGAGCCGAAGCCAAGACTCACGATAAAGCTGGGGGTGTTGCAGCACAGCGGCAAGACACCACGGGTAACAACCGGCGTTGACAATGAGTTGGACAGTGACGAGCTGGACTAGTGATAGAGCGAGCTGGTGGGGTTTTCGGTTGCAGCGTCAATGGTGGCGCGAGCAGTGGGCGAGAAGGAGGAGGAATCGCGGTACAAGAAGTCTCAAATCTGAGCGATTCAACTGCAAATTGAAGCGCTACAAAACCTGCATTACGATTAGAAGCCCTAGAAATCGCGGGATCGGAATCGAAATTCACAATCGCTAAGAAGAAAAAGAAAAAAATCTGCGTACCTTCAGAAAATGGGGTTGGGGTTTTGGGGGGGGGGGGGCGGCGGGGGGGAGAACCCGGTTGGGGATTTTGGTTGAACAGATTGGGGATTTTGGGTTTTTGGGAGGAGGGGGAGCGGGAATGGAAAACAAGAAACAGATTGGGGATTTTGGGTTTTTGGGAGGGGGGGGAGCGGGAATGGGAAGAGGGAGGGGGGGAACAGGGCGGGAATGGAAAAAGGGGAAGGGGGGATGGAAATTTTTTTGGATTTTTTTTATTTTTATTTTCACTACAAATAAATATTTAAATAATAAAATGACTTTTTTTTTTTTTTTTTTTGCAACAGAGGATGTCATTGCTAAAAAAAATTATTTTTTATTAAAATAATTTTTTTATAGTTAATGAATTTTTATTTTTATTTTTATTTTGCAGTAGTGGTGAATGTGGTAGAGAAGATGAGTGAGAGACAGATAGAGAAGAGATAGAGAGAGAGAAAGAGAGAGCGAAAAGAGATGATCGAGAGAAAGATATAGAAAAAGAGAGAGACGAAGAGAGAAGAAAGATGAGCAAGATAGACGGAGAGATACATAGAGAGAAAATAAATGGGCAAGAGAAAAGAGAGATAGAGAGATGAGAGAGATAGAGAGAAGAGATATGAGCGAGAGACAAAGAGAGAAAGAGAAAGAGAAAGAGACAAAAACAAAGACTGACAGACAGAGAAGAGTGATGAGTGAGAGAGAGAAGAGAGGTAATATTTTGTGGTAGAGAAGAGGAACCGACAGTAGTGGTGAAGGTGGTGGATAAGAGATGATGGTAGTGGTGGTGGTGGTGGTGATGACGAAGGAGATTCCTAGTGAAGTTGTGGTAGTAGTAGAGTAGATGGAGTAGCAGGGGTGAAAGAGAGGTAATGGTAGTAGTAATGGTAGTCGTAGAGGTGAAATGGCGACCGTGGTAGTAGTTGTGGTAATGAAATGGCGTCTGCAGTAGTGGTGAAGGTGGTAGAAGAGATGAGTGGTGAGGTTTTGGGTTGCAGCGTCAATGGTGGCGCAAGCAGTGGGCGAGAAGGAGGAGGAATGAGAAGGAGTTGTGTGTGAGACTGAGATGAGAAACGGAGAAGGGGTGAAAGAGAGGTAATGGTAGTAGTGAAGGTGGTGGATAAGAGATGATGGTGGTGGTGGTGGTGGTGGTGATGGTGATGGCGAAAGAGATTAGTGGTGAAGTTGTGGTAGTGGTAGTGTAAATGGAGTGACAGGGGTGAAAGAGAGGTAATGGTAGTAGTAGTAGCAGTAGTAGTAGTGGTGGTAGTAGAGTGGTAGCGATAGTAGTAGTAATGGTAGTCGTAGAGTTGAAGTAGCGACAGTAGAAGTAATAGTGGTGGTGGAATGGTGTTTGCAGTAGTGGTGAAGGTGGTAGAGGAGATGGGTGATGAGAGAGAGTGATAGACAGAAAAGAAACATAGAGAGAAGAGAGCTGGACGAGAGAGACAGAGAGAGATAGCGAGAAGAGAAATGAGCGAGAGAGACAGAGAGAGATAGCGAGAAGAGAGATGAGCAAGAGAGACATAAAGAGAAGAGAGATGAACGAGAGAGACATAGAGAAAGATAGAGAGAAGAGAGATAAAGAGGGGAGAGAGTGAGCAATGTGAATACAATGGGGGAGAGAGATAAACAAACAGATAGACACATAGAAAGAAGAGAGATAAACAGACAGTTAGACACAGAGAAGAGAGATGAGCAAGAGAGATAGAGACAAGAGAGATGAACGAAAGAGACATAGAGAGATAGAGAAAGGCGAGAAGAGATAGATGTGTGAGAGACACAGAGAGAGAGAGAGACAGACAGATAGACAAACAGATAGACAGATAGATTTTTTGTAATTATAATCGCCGACTAAAATTTAGTCGGTAAAAAATATATTAAAAACATATATTAAAAGTAACAAAAAAAATTCATTATTTAAAAAAATTTTAAATAAAAGTAAAAAATATATTAAAATGATATTTAAATAAAAATATAAGTAATAAAATTATAAATTAAAAATATTAAATTATCTTAAATATTTATCCTAAAATTTTTTTTATTGAAAAATATAATCACAAATTGAGCTTTTAATTATATATATAAGAATATATATATATATATATAATAAGAAAGAAAAGAAAGAAAGAAATTTTTAAAAAAAAAGGAAAAAAAATTTTTTAAAAAAAATTGAGCCAGCTCAACC
>JAXFYN010000847.1:0-88472 GCA_036172215.1 Camellia granthamiana | reverse complement strand
ACCTATACGGATTCTCCTACACAGTGGCAGATATGTAAATACAGCATTTACATACCATTTCTCACGCACTACGGTTCGAACACTCGAACACCTATACGGATTCTCCTGCACAGTGGCAGATATGCAAATACGGCATTTACATACCATTTCTCACGCATTAGGGTTCGAACACTCGAACACCTATACGGATTCTCCTGCATAGTGGCAGCTATGCAAATACGGCGTTTACTTACCATTTCTCACGCATTACGCTTTGAACACTCAAACACCTATACGGATTCTCCTGCACAGTGGCAGATATGTAAATACGGCGTTGACATACCATTTCTCACGCATTAGGGTTCGAACACTCGAACACCTATACGGATTCTACTGCACAGTGGCATATATGTAAATACGGCGTTTACTTGCCATTTTTCACGCATTAGGGTTCGAACACTCGAACACCGATACGGATTCTCCTGCACAGTGGCGAATATGTAAATACGGCGTTGACATACCATTTCTCACGCGTTACGCTTCGAACACTCAAACATCTATACGGATTCTGCTGCACAGTGGCATATATGCAAATACGGCGTTTACTTACCATTTCTCACGCATTAGGGTTCGAACACTCAAACACCTATACGGATTCTACTGCCCAGTGGCAGATATGTAAATACGGCATTTACTTACCATTTCTCACGCATTACGCTTCGAACACTCGAACACCTATACGAATTCTCCTGCACAGTGGCAGATATGTAAATACGGCGTTTACTTTCCATTTCTCACGCATTAGGGTTCGAACACTCGAACACCTATACGGATTATCCTACACAGCGGCATATATGTAAATACGGCGTTTACTTACCATTTCTCACGCATTAGGGTTCGAACACTCGAACACCTATACGGATTCTCCTGCACAGTGGCATATATGTAAATACGGCGTTTACTTACCATTTTTCACGCATTAGGGTTCGAACACTCGAACACCTATACGGATTCAACTGCACAGTGGCAGATATGTAAATACGGCGTTTACTTACCATTTCTCACGCATTACGCTTCGAACACTCGAACACCTATACGGATTCTCCTGCATAGTGGCAGATATGTAAATACGGTGTTTACTTACCGTTTCTCACCAATTAGGGTTCGAACACTCGAACACCTATACGGATTCTCCTGCACAGTGGCAGATATGTAAATACGGCGTTTACTTAACATTTCTCACGCATTACGGGTCGAACACTCGAACACCTATACGGATTCTCCTGCACAGTGGCAGATATGTAAATACGGCGTTTACTTGCCATTTCTCACGCATTAGGGTTCGAACACTCGAACACCTATACGGATTCTACTGCACAGTGGCAGATACGTAAATACGGCGTTTACTTACCATTTTTCACGCATTAGGGTTCGAACACTCGAACACCTATACAGATTCTCCTGCACAGTGGCGAATATGTAAATACGGCGTTGACATACCATTTCTCACGCATTACGCTTCGAACACTCGAACACCTATACGGATTCTCCTGCACAGTGGCAGATATGTAAATACGGCGTTTACTTACCATTTCTCACGCATTACGGTTCGAACACTCGAACACCTATACGGTTTCTCCGGCACAGTGGCGAATATGTAAATACGGCGTTGACATACCATTTCTCACGCATTACGCTTCGAACACTCGAACATCTATACGGATTCTCCTGCACAGTGGCAGATATGTTAATACGGCGTTTACATACCATTTCTCACGCATTAGGGTTCGAACACTCGAACACCTATACGGAATCTACTGCACAGTGGCATATATGTAAATTCGGCGTTTACTTACCATTTCTCACGCATTAGGGTTCGAACACTCGAACACCTATACGGATTCTACTGCACAGTGGCAGATATGTAAATACGGCGTTTACTTACCATTTCTCACGCATTAGGGTTCGAACACTCGAACACCTATACGGATTCTCCTGCACAGTGGCAGATATGTAAATACGGCGTTTACTTACCATTTCTCACGCATTATGCTTTGAACACTCGAACACCTATACGGATTCTCCTGCACAGTGGCAGATATGTAAATACGACATTTACATACCATTTCTCACGCACTACGGTTCGAACACTCGAGCACCTATACGGATTCTCCTGCACAGTGGCAGATATGTAAATACGGCATTTACATACCATTTCTCACGCATTAGGGTTCGAACACTCGAACACCTATACGGATTCTCCTGCATAGTGGCAGCTATGCAAATACGGCGTTTACTTACCATTTCTCATGCATTACGGTTCGAACACTCGAACACCTATACGGATTCTCCTGCACAGTGGCAGATATGTAAATACGGCGTTTACTTACCATTTCTCACGCATTACGCTTTGAACACTCGAACACCTATACGGATTCTCCTGCACAGTGGCATATATGTAAATACGGCGTTTACATACCATTTCTCACGCATTATGGTTCGAACACTCGAACACCCATACGATTCTCCTGCACAGTGGCAGATATGTAAATACGGCGTTTACTTACCATTTCTCACGCATTACGCTTTGAACACTCGGACACCTATACGGATTCTCCTGCACAGTGGCATATATGTAAACACGGCGTTTACATACCATTTCTCACGCATTGGGGTTCGAACACTCGAACACCCATACGATTCTCCTGCACAGTGGCAGATATGTAAATACGGCGTTTACTTACCATTTCTCACGCATTACGCTTTGAACACTCGAACACCTATACGGATTCTCCTGCACAGTGGCATATATGTAAATACGGCGTTTACATACCATTTCTCACGCATTATGGTTCGAACACTCGAACACCCATACGATTCTCCTGCACAGTGGCAGATATGTAAATACGGCGTTTACTTACCATTTCTCACGCATTACGCTTTGAACACTCGGACACCTATACGGATTCTCCTGCACAGTGGCATATATGTAAACACGGCGTTTACATACCATTTCTCACGCATTGGGGTTCGAACACTCGAACACCCATACGATTCTCCTGCACAGTGGCAGATATGTAAATACGGCGTTTACTTACCATTTCTCACGCATTACGCTTTGAACACTCGAACACCTATACGGATTCTCCTGCACAGTGGCAGATATGTAAATACGGCATTTACTTACTATTTCTCACGCATTACGCTTCGAACACTCGAACACCTATACGGATTCTCGTACACAGTGGCAGATATGTAAATACGGCGTTTACTTTCCATTTCTCACGCATTAGGGTTCGAACACTCGAACACCCATACGATTCTCCTGCACGGTGGCAGATATGTGAATACGGCGTTTACTTACCATTTCTCACGCATTACGCTTTGAACACTCGAACACCTATACGGATTCTCCTGCACAGTGGCAGATATGTAAATACGGCGTTTACATACCATTTCTCACGCATTAGGGTTTGAACCTTCGAACACCTATACGGATTCTCCTGCACAGTGGCAGATATGTAAATAAGGCGTTTACTTACCATTTTTCACGCATTAGGGTTCGAACACTCGAACGCCTATACGGATTCTCCTGCACAGTGGCATATATGTAAATACGGCGTTTACTTACCATTTCACATGCATTAGGGTTCGAACACTCGATCACCTATACAGATTCTCCTGGACAGTGGCAGATACGTAAATACGGCGTTTACTTACCATTTCTCACGCATTACGGTTCGAACACTCGAACACCTATACGGATTCTACTGCACAGTGGCATATATGTAAATTCGGCGTTTACTTACCATTTCTCACGCATTACGCTTTGAATACTCGAACACCTATACGGATTCTCCTACACAGTGGCAGATATGTAAATACAGCATTTACATACCATTTCTCACGCACTACGGTTCGAACACTCGAACACCTATACGGATTCTCCTGCACAGTGGCAGATATGCAAATACGGCATTTACATACCATTTCTCACGCATTAGGGTTCGAACACTCGAACACCTATACGGATTCTCCTGCATAGTGGCAGCTATGCAAATACGGCGTTTACTTACCATTTCTCACGCATTACGCTTTGAACACTCAAACACCTATACGGATTCTCCTGCACAGTGGCAGATATGTAAATACGGCGTTGACATACCATTTCTCACGCATTAGGGTTCGAACACTCGAACACCTATACGGATTCTACTGCACAGTGGCATATATGTAAATACGGCGTTTACTTGCCATTTTTCACGCATTAGGGTTCGAACACTCGAACACCGATACGGATTCTCCTGCACAGTGGCGAATATGTAAATACGGCGTTGACATACCATTTCTCACGCGTTACGCTTCGAACACTCAAACATCTATACGGATTCTGCTGCACAGTGGCATATATGCAAATACGGCGTTTACTTACCATTTCTCACGCATTAGGGTTCGAACACTCAAACACCTATACGGATTCTACTGCCCAGTGGCAGATATGTAAATACGGCATTTACTTACCATTTCTCACGCATTACGCTTCGAACACTCGAACACCTATACGAATTCTCCTGCACAGTGGCAGATATGTAAATACGGCGTTTACTTTCCATTTCTCACGCATTAGGGTTCGAACACTCGAACACCCATACGATTCTCCTGCACAGTGGCAGATATGTAAATACGGCATTTACTTACCATTTCTCACGCATTACGCTTTGAACACTCGAACACCTATACGGATTCTCCTGCACAGTGGCAGATATGTAAATACGGCGTTTACATACCATTTCTCACGCATTAGGGTTTGAACCTTCGAACACCTATACGGATTCTCCTGCACAGTGGCAGATATGTAAATAAGGCGTTTACTTACCATTTTTCACGCATTAGGGTTCGAACACTCGAACACCTATACGGATTCTCCTGCACAGTGGCAGATATGTAAATACGGCGTTTACATACCATTTCTCACGCATTAGGGTTCGAACACTCGAACACCCATACGGATTCTACTGCACAGTGGCAGATATGTAAATACGGCGTTTACATACCATTTCTCACGCATTAGGGTTCGAACACTCGAACACCCATACGGATTCTACTGCACAGTGGCAGATATGTAAATACGGCGTTTACATACCATTTCTCACGCACTACGGTTCGAACACTCGAACACCCATACGGATTCTACTGCACAGTGGCAGATATGTAAATACGGCGTTTACATACCATTTCTCACGCACTACGGTTCGAACACTCGAACACCTATACGGATTCTCCTACACAGTGGCAGATATGTAAATACGGCGTTTACATACCATTTCTCACGCACTACGGTTCGAACACTCGAACACCTATACGGATTCTCCTACACAGTGGCAGATATGTAAATACGGCGTTTACTTATCATTTTTCACGCATTAGGGTTCGAACACTTGAACACCTATACGGATTCTCCTGCACAGTGGCAGATATGTAAATACGGCGTTTACTTACTATTTCTCACGTATTACGGTTCGGACACTCGAACACCTATACGGATTCTCCTGCACAGTGGCATATACGTAAATACGGCGTTTACTTACCATTTCTCACGCATTAGGGTTCGAACACTCGAACACCTATACGGATTCTCCTGCACAGTGGCAGATATGTAAATACGGCGTTTACTTACCATTTCTCACGCATTAGGGTTCGAACACTCGAACACCGATACGGATTCTCCTGCACAGTGGCAGATATGTAAATACGGCGTTGACATACCATTTCTCACGCGTTACGCTTCGAACACTCAGACATCTATACGGATTCTCCTGCACAGTGGCATATATGCAAATACGGCGTTTACTTACCATTTCTCACGCATTAGGGTTCGAACACTCAAACACCTATACGGATTCTACTGCCCAGTGGCAGATATGTAAATACGGCATTTACTTACTATTTCTCACGCATTACGCTTCGAACACTCGAACACCTATACGGATTCTCGTACACAGTGGCAGATATGTAAATACGGCGTTTACTTTCCATTTCTCACGCATTAGGGTTCGAACACTCGAACACCCATACGATTCTCCTGCACAGTGGCAGATATGTAAATACGGCGTTTACTTACCATTTCTCACGCATTACGCTTTGAACACTCGAACACCTATACGGATTCTCCTGCACAGTGGCAGATATGTAAATACGGCGTTTACATACCATTTCTCACGCATTAGGGTTTGAACCTTCGAACACCTATACGGATTCTCCTGCACAGTGGCAGATATGTAAATAAGGCGTTTACTTACCATTTTTCACGCATTAGGGTTCGAACACTCGAACGCCTATACGGATTCTCCTGCACAGTGGCATATATGTAAATACGGCGTTTACTTACCATTTCACATGCATTAGGGTTCGAACACTCGATCACCTATACGGATTCTCCTGGACAGTGGTAGATACGTAAATACGGCGTTTACTTACCATTTCTCACGCATTACGGTTCGAACACTCGAACACCTATACGGATTCTACTGCACAGTGGCATATATGTAAATTCGGCGTTTACTTACCATTTCTCACGCATTACGCTTTGAATACTCGAACACCTATACGGATTCTCCTACACAGTGGCAGACATGTAAATACAGCATTTACATACCATTTCTCCCGCACTACGGTTCGAACACTCGAACACCTATACGGATTCTCCTGCACAGTGGCAGATATGCAAATACGGCATTTACATACCATTTCACACGCATAAGGGTTCGAACACTCGAACACCTATACGGATTCTCCTGCATAGTGGCAGCTATGCAAATACGGCGTTTACTTACCATTTCTCACGCATTACGGTTCGAACACTCGAACACCTATACGGATTCTCCTGCACAATGGCAGATATGTAAATACGGCATTTACATACCATTTCTCACGCACTACGGTTCGAACACTCGAACACCTATACGGATTCTCCTGCACAGTGGCAGATATGTAAATACGGCGTTTACATACCATTTCTCACGCATTAGGGTTCGAACACTCGAACACCTATACGGATTCTCCTGCATAGTGGCAGCTATGCAAATACGGCGTTTACTTACCATTTCTCACGCATTACGGTTCGAACAGTCGAACACCTATACGGATTATCCTACACAGCGGCAGATATGTAAATACGGCGTTTACTTACCATTTCTCACGCATTAGGGTTCGAACACTAGAACACCTATACGGATTCTCCTGCACAGTGGCATATATGTAAATACGGCGTTTACTTACCATTTTTCACGCATTAGGGTTCGAACACTCGAACACCTATACGGATTCAACTGCACAGTGGCAGATATGTAAATACGGCGTTTACTTACCATTTCTCACGCATTACGCTTCGAACACTCGAACACCTATACGGATTCTCCTGCATAGTGGCAGATATGTAAATACGGTGTTTACTTACCGTTTCTCACCAATTAGGGTTCGAACACTCGAACACCTATACGGATTCTCCTGCACAGTGGCAGATATGTAAATACGGCGTTTACTTAACATTTCTCACGCATTACGGTTCGAACACTCGAACACCTATACGGATTCTCCTGCACAGTGGCAGATATGTAAATACGGCGTTTACTTGCCATTTCTCACGCATTAGGGTTCGAACACTCGAACACCTATACGGATTCTACTGCACAGTGGCAGATATGTAAATAAGGCGTTTACTTACCATTTTTCACGCATTAGGGTTCGAACACTCGAACACCTATACAGATTCTCCTGCACAGTGGCGAATATGTAAATACGGCGTTGACATACCATTTCTCACGCATTACGCTTCGAACACTCGAACACCTATACGGATTCTCCTGCACAGTGGCAGATATGTAAATACGGCGTTTACTTACCATTTCTCACGTATTACGGTTCGAACACTCGAACACCTATACGGTTTCTCCGGCACAGTGGCGAATATGTAAATACGGCGTTGACATACCATTTCTCACGCATTACGCTTCGAACACTCGAACATCTATACGGATTCTCCTGCACAGTGGCAGATATGTAAATACGGCGTTTACATACCATTTCTCACGCATTAGGGTTCGAACACTCGAACACCTATACGGATTCTACTGCACAGTGGCATATATGTAAATTCGGCGTTTACTTACCATTTCTCACGCATTAGGGTTCGAACACTCGAACACCTATACGGATTCTACTGCACAGTGGCAGATATGTAAATACGGCGTTGACTTACCATTTCTCACGCATTAGGGTTCGAACACTCGAACACCTATACGGATTCTCCTGCACAGTGGCAGATATGTAAATACGGCGTTTACTTACTATTTCTCACGCATTACGGTTCGGACACTCGAACACCTATACGGATTCTCCTGCACAGTGGCATATACGTAAATACGGCGTTTACTTACCATTTCTCACGCATTAGGGTTCGAACACTCGAACACCTATACGGATTCTCCTGCACAGTGGCAGATATGTAAATACGGCGTTTACTTACCATTTCTCACGCATTAGGGTTCGAACACTCGAACACCGATACGGATTCTCCTGCACAGTGGCAGATATGTAAATACGGCGTTGACATACCATTTCTCACGCGTTACGCTTCGAACACTCAAACATCTATACGGATTCTCCTGCACAGTGGCATATATGCAAATACGGCGTTTACTTACCATTTCTCACGCATTAGGGTTCGAACACTCAAACACCTATACGGATTCTACTGCCCAGTGGCAGATATGTAAATACGGCATTTACTTACTATTTCTCACGCATTACGCTTCGAACACTCGAACACCTATACGGATTCTCGTACACAGTGGCAGATATGTAAATACGGCGTTTACTTTCCATTTCTCACGCATTAGGGTTCGAACACTCGAACACCCATACGATTCTCCTGCACAGTGGCAGATATGTAAATACGGCGTTTACTTACCATTTCTCACGCATTACGCTTTGAACACTCGAACACCTATACGGATTCTCCTGCACAGTGGCAGATATGTAAATACGGCGTTTACATACCATTTCTCACGCATTAGGGTTTGAACCTTCGAACACCTATACGGATTCTCCTGCACAGTGGCAGATATGTAAATAAGGCGTTTACTTACCATTTTTCACGCATTAGGGTTCGAACACTCGAACGCCTATACGGATTCTCCTGCACAGTGGCATATATGTAAATACGGCGTTTACTTACCATTTCACATGCATTAGGGTTCGAACACTCGATCACCTATACGGATTCTCCTGGACAGTGGCAGATACGTAAATACGGCGTTTACTTACCATTTCTCACGCATTACGGTTCGAACACTCGAACACCTATACGGATTCTACTGCACAGTGGCATATATGTAAATTCGGCGTTTACTTACCATTTCTCACGCATTACGCTTTGAATACTCGAACACCTATACGGATTCTCCTACACAGTGGCAGACATGTAAATACAGCATTTACATACCATTTCTCCCGCACTACGGTTCGAACACTCGAACACCTATACGGATTCTCCTGCACAGTGGCAGATATGCAAATACGGCATTTACATACCATTTCACACGCATAAGGGTTCGAACACTCGAACACCTATACGGATTCTCCTGCATAGTGGCAGCTATGCAAATACGGCGTTTACTTACCATTTCTCACGCATTACGGTTCGAACACTCGAACACCTATACGGATTCTCCTGCACAATGGCAGATATGTAAATACGGCATTTACATACCATTTCTCACGCACTACGGTTCGAACACTCGAACACCTATACGGATTCTCCTGCACAGTGGCAGATATGTAAATACGGCGTTTACATACCATTTCTCACGCATTAGGGTTCGAACACTCGAACACCTATACGGATTCTCCTGCATAGTGGCAGCTATGCAAATACGGCGTTTACTTACCATTTCTCACGCATTACGGTTCGAACAGTCGAACACCTATACGGATTATCCTACACAGCGGCAGATATGTAAATACGGCGTTTACTTACCATTTCTCACGCATTAGGGTTCGAACACTCGAACACCTATACGGATTCTCCTGCACAGTGGCATATATGTAAATACGGCGTTTACTTACCATTTTTCACGCATTAGGGTTCGAACACTCGAACACCTATACGGATTCAACTGCACAGTGGCAGATATGTAAATATGGCGTTTACTTACCATTTCTCACGCATTACGCTTCGAACACTCGAACACCTATACGGATTCTCCTGCATAGTGGCAGATATGTAAATACGGTGTTTACTTACCGTTTCTCACCAATTAGGGTTCGAACACTCGAACACCTATACGGATTCTCCTGCACAGTGGCAGATATGTAAATACGGCGTTTACTTAACATTTCTCACGCATTACGGTTCGAACACTCGAACACCTATACGGATTCTCCTGCACAGTGGCAGATATGTAAATACGGCGTTTACTTGCCATTTCTCACGCATTAGGGTTCGAACACTCGAACACCTATACGGATTCTACTGCACAGTGGCAGATATGTAAATAAGGCGTTTACTTACCATTTTTCACGCATTAGGGTTCGAACACTCGAACACCTATACAGATTCTCCTGCACAGTGGCGAATATGTAAATACGGCGTTGACATACCATTTCTCACGCATTACGCTTCGAACACTCGAACACCTATACGGATTCTCCTGCACAGTGGCAGATATGTAAATACGGCGTTTACTTACCATTTCTCACGTATTACGGTTCGAACACTCGAACACCTATACGGTTTCTCCGGCACAGTGGCGAATATGTAAATACGGCGTTGACATACCATTTCTCACGCATTACGCTTCGAACACTCGAACATCTATACGGATTCTCCTGCACAGTGGCAGATATGTAAATACGGCGTTTACATACCATTTCTCACGCATTAGGGTTCGAACACTCGAACACCTATACGGATTCTACTGCACAGTGGCATATATGTAAATTCGGCGTTTACTTACCATTTCTCACGCATTAGGGTTCGAACACTCGAACACCTATACGGATTCTACTGCACAGTGGCAGATATGTAAATACGGCGTTGACTTACCATTTCTCACGCATTAGGGTTCGAACACTCGAACACCTATACGGATTCTCCTGCACAGTGGCAGATATGTAAATACGGCGTTTACTTACTATTTCTCACGCATTACGGTTCGGACACTCGAACACCTATACGGATTCTCCTGCACAGTGGCATATACGTAAATACGGCGTTTACTTACCATTTCTCACGCATTAGGGTTCGAACACTCGAACACCTATACGGATTCTCCTGCACAGTGGCAGATATGTAAATACGGCGTTTACTTACCATTTCTCACGCATTAGGGTTCGAACACTCGAACACCGATACGGATTCTCCTGCACAGTGGCAGATATGTAAATACGGCGTTGACATACCATTTCTCACGCGTTACGCTTCGAACACTCAAACATCTATACGGATTCTCCTGCACAGTGGCATATATGCAAATACGGCGTTTACTTACCATTTCTCACGCATTAGGGTTCGAACACTCAAACACCTATACGGATTCTACTGCCCAGTGGCAGATATGTAAATACGGCATTTACTTACTATTTCTCACGCATTACGCTTCGAACACTCGAACACCTATACGGATTCTCGTACACAGTGGCAGATATGTAAATACGGCGTTTACTTTCCATTTCTCACGCATTAGGGTTCGAACACTCGAACACCCATACGATTCTCCTGCACAGTGGCAGATATGTAAATACGGCGTTTACTTACCATTTCTCACGCATTACGCTTTGAACACTCGAACACCTATACGGATTCTCCTGCACAGTGGCAGATATGTAAATACGGCGTTTACATACCATTTCTCACGCATTAGGGTTTGAACCTTCGAACACCTATACGGATTCTCCTGCACAGTGGCAGATATGTAAATAAGGCGTTTACTTACCATTTTTTACGCATTAGGGTTCGAACACTCGAACGCCTATACGGATTCTCCTGCACAGTGGCATATATGTAAATACGGCGTTTACTTACCATTTCACATGCATTAGGGTTCGAACACTCGATCACCTATACGGATTCTCCTGGACAGTGGCAGATACGTAAATACGGCGTTTACTTACCATTTCTCACGCATTACGGTTCGAACACTCGAACACCTATACGGATTCTACTGCACAGTGGCATATATGTAAATTCGGCGTTTACTTACCATTTCTCACGCATTACGCTTTGAATACTCGAACACCTATACGGATTCTCCTACACAGTGGCAGACATGTAAATACAGCATTTACATACCATTTCTCCCGCACTACGGTTCGAACACTCGAACACCTATACGGATTCTCCTGCACAGTGGCAGATATGCAAATACGGCATTTACATACCATTTCTCACGCATAAGGGTTCGAACACTCGAACACCTATACGGATTCTCCTGCATAGTGGCAGCTATGCAAATACGGCGTTTACTTACCATTTCTCACGCATTACGGTTCGAACACTCGAACACCTATACGGATTCTCCTGCACAATGGCAGATATGTAAATACGGCATTTACATACCATTTCTCACGCACTACGGTTCGAACACTCGAACACCTATACGGATTCTCCTGCACAGTGGCAGATATGTAAATACGGCGTTTACATACCATTTCTCACGCATTAGGGTTCGAACACTCGAACACCTATACGGATTCTCCTGCATAGTGGCAGCTATGCAAATACGGCGTTTACTTACCATTTCTCACGCATTACGGTTCGAACAGTCGAACACCTATACGGATTATCCTACACAGCGGCAGATATGTAAATACGGCGTTTACTTACCATTTCTCACGCATTAGGGTTCGAACACTCGAACACCTATACGGATTCTCCTGCACAGTGGCATATATGTAAATACGGCGTTTACTTACCATTTTTCACGCATTAGGGTTCGAACACTCGAACACCTATACGGATTCAACTGCACAGTGGCAGATATGTAAATACGGCGTTTACTTACCATTTCTCACGCATTACGCTTCGAACACTCGAACACCTGTACGGATTCTCCTGCATAGTGGCAGATATGTAAATACGGTGTTTACTTACCGTTTCTCACCAATTAGGGTTCGAACACTCGAACACCTATACGGATTCTCCTGCACAGTGGCAGATATGTAAATACGGCGTTTACTTAACATTTCTCACGCATTACGGTTCGAACACTCGAACACCTATACGGATTCTCCTGCACAGTGGCAGATATGTAAATACGGCGTTTACTTGCCATTTCTCACGCATTAGGGTTCGAACACTCGAACACCTATACGGATTCTACTGCACAGTGGCAGATATGTAAATACGGCGTTTACTTACCATTTTTCACGCATTAGGGTTCGAACACTCGAACACCAATACAGATTCTCCTGCACAGTGGCGAATATGTAAATACGGCGTTGACATACCATTTCTCACGCATTACGCTTCGAACACTCGAACACCTATACGGATTCTCCTGCACAGTGGCAGATATGTAAATACGGCGTTTACTTACCATTTCTCACGCATTACGGTTCGAACACTCGAACACCTATACGGTTTCTCCGGCACAGTGGCGAATATGTAAATACGGCGTTGACATACCATTTCTCACGCATTACGTTTCGAACACTCGAACATCTATACGGATTCTCCTGCACAGTGGCAGATATGTAAATACGGCGTTTACATACCATTTCTCACGCATTAGGGTTCGAACACTCGAACACCTATACGGATTCTACTGCACAGTGGCATATATGTAAATTCGGCGTTTACTTACCATTTCTCACGCATTACGGTTCGAACACTCGAACACCTATACGGATTCTACTGCACAGTGGCAGATATGTAAATACGGCGTTTACTTACCATTTCTCACGCATTAGGGTTCGAACACTCGAACACCTATACGGATTCTCCTGCACAGTGGCAGATATGTAAATACGGCGTTTACTTACCATTTCTCACGCATTATGCCTTGAACACTCGAACACCTATACGGATTCTCCTGCACAGTGGCAGATATGTAAATACGACATTTACATACCGTTTCTCACGCACTACGGTTCGAACACTCGAGCACCTATACGGATTCTCCTGCACAGTGGCAGATATGTAAATACGGCATTTACATACCATTTCTCACGCATTAGGGTTCGAACACTCGAACACCTATACGGATTCTCCTGCATAGTGGCAGCTATGCAAATACGGCGTTTACTTACCATTTCTCATGCATTACGGTTCGAACACTCGAACACCTATACGGATTCTCCTGCACAGTGGCAGATATGTAAATACGGCGTTTACTTACCATTTCTCACGCATTACGCTTTGAACACTCGAACACCTATACGGATTCTCCTGCACAGTGGCATATATGTAAATACGGTGTTTACATACCATTTCTCACGCATTATGGTTCGAACACTCGAACACCCATACGATTCTCCTGCACAGTGGCAGATATGTAAATACGGCGTTTACTTACCATTTCTCACGCATTACGCTTTGAACACTCGGACACCTATACGGATTCTCCTGCACAGTGGCATATATGTAAATACGGCGTTTACATACCATTTCTCACGCATTAGGGTTCGAACACTCGAACACCCATACGATTCTCCTGCACAGTGGCAGATATGTAAATACGGCGTTTTACTTACCATTTCTCACGCATTACGCTTTGAACACTCGAACACCTATACGGATTCTCCTGCACAGTGGCAAATATGTAAAGACGGCGTTTACATACCATTTCTCACGCATTAGGGTTCGAACACTCGAACACCTATACGGATTCTACTGCACAGTGGCATATATGTAAATACGGCGTTTACTTGCCATTTTTCACGCATTAGGGTTCGAACACTCGAACAACGATACGGATTCTCCTGCACAGTGGCGAATATGTAAATACGGCGTTGACATACCATTTCTCACGCGTTACGCTTCGAACACTCAAACATCTATACGGATTCTGCTGCACAGTGGCATATATGCAAATACGGCGTTTACTTACCATTTCTCACGCATTAGGGTTCGAACACTCAAACACCTATACGGATTCTACTGCCCAGTGGCAGATATGTAAATACGGCATTTACTTACTATTTCTCACGCATTACGCTTCGAACACTCGAACACCTATACGGATTCTCCTGCACAGTGGCAGATATGTGAATACGGCGTTTACTTTCCATTTCTCACGCATTAGGGTTCGAACACTCGAACACCCATACGATTCTCCTGCACAGTGGCAGGTATGTAAATACGGCGTTTACTTACCATTTCTCACGCATTACGCTTTGAACACTCGAACACCTATACGGATGCTCCTGCACAGTGGCAGATATGTAAATACGGCGTTTACATACCATTTCTCACGCATTAGGGTTTGAACCTTCGAACACCTATACGGATTCTCCTGCACAGTGGCAGATATGTAAATAAGGCGTTTACTTACCATTTTTCACGCATTAGGGTTCGAACAGTTGAACACCTATACGGATTCTCCTGCACAGTGGCAGATATGTAAATACGGCGTTTACTTACCATTTCTCACGCATTAGGGTTCGAACACTCGAACACCTATACGGATTCTCCTGCACAGTGGCAGATATGTAAATACGGCGTTTACATACCATTTCTCACGCATTAGGGTTCGAACACTCGAACACCCATACGGATTCTACTGCACAGTGGCAGATATGTAAATACGGCGTTTACATACCATTTCTCACGCACTACGGTTCGAACACTCGAACACCTATACGGATTCTCTTACACAGTGGCAGATATGTAAATACGGCGTTTACATACCATTTCTCACGCACTACGGTTCGAACACTCGAACACCTATACGGATTCTCCTACACAGTGGCTGATATGTAAATACGGCGTTTACTTATCATTTTTCACGCATTAGGGTTCGAACACTTGAACACCTATACGGATTCTCCTGCACAGTGGCAGATATGTAAATACGGCGTTTACTTACTATTTCTCACGCATTACGGTTCGGACACTCGAACACCTATACGGATTCTCCTGCACAGTGGCATATACGTAAATACGGCGTTTACATACCATTTCTCACGCATTAGGGTTCGAACACTCGAACACCTATACGGATTCTCCTGCACAGTGGCGAATATGTAAATACGGCGTTGACATACCATTTCTCACGCGTTACGCTTCGAACACTCAAACATCTATACGGATTCTCCTGCACAGTGGCATATATGCAAATACGGCGTTTACTTACCATTTCTCACGCATTAGGGTTCGAACACTCAAACACCTATACGGATTCTACTGCCCAGTGGCAGAAATGTAAATACGGCATTTACTTACTATTTCTCACGCATTACGCTTCGAACACTCGAACACCTATACGGATTCTCGTACACAGTGGCAGATATGTAAATACGGCGTTTACTTTCCATTTCTCACGCATTAGGGTTCGAACACTCGAACACCCATACGATTCTCCTGCACAGTGGCAGATATGTAAATACGGCGTTTACTTACCATTTCTCACGCATTACGCTTTGAACACTCGAACACCTATACGGATTCTCCTGCACAGTGGCAGATATGTAAATACGGCGTTTACATACCATTTCTCACGCATTAGGGTTTGAACCTTCGAACACCTATACGGATTCTCCTGCACAGTGGCAGATATGTAAATAAGGCGTTTACTTACCATTTTTTACGCATTAGGGTTCGAACACTCGAACGCCTATACGGATTCTCCTGCACAGTGGCATATATGTAAATACGGCGTTTACTTACCATTTCACATGCATTAGGGTTCGAACACTCGATCACCTATACGGATTCTCCTGGACAGTGGCAGATACGTAAATACGGCGTTTACTTACCATTTCTCACGCATTACGGTTCGAACACTCGAACACCTATACGGATTCTACTGCACAGTGGCATATATGTAAATTCGGCGTTTACTTACCATTTCTCACGCATTACGCTTTGAATACTCGAACACCTATACGGATTCTCCTACACAGTGGCAGATATGTAAATACAGCATTTACATACCATTTCTCACGCACTACGGTTCGAACACTCGAACACCTATACGGATTCTCCTGCACAGTGGCAGATATGCAAATACGGCGTTTACATACCATTTCTCACGCATTAGGGTTCGAACACTCGAACACCTATACGGATTCTCCAGCATAGTGGCAGCTATGCAAATACGGCGTTTACTTACCATTTCTCACGCATTACGGTTCGAACACTCGAACACCTATACGGATTCTCCTACACAGTGGCAGATATGTAAATACGGCGTTTACTTACCATTTCTCACGCATTAGGGTACGAACACTCGAACACCTATACGGATTCTCCTGCACAGTGGCATATATGTAAATATGGCGTTTACATACCATTTCTCACGCATTAGGGTTCGAACACTCGAACACCCATACGGATTCTCCTGCACAGTGGCAGATATGTAAATACGGCGTTTACTTACCATTTCTCACGCATTACGCTTTGAACACTCGAACACCTATACGGATTCTCCTGCACAGTGGCAGATATGTAAATACGGCGTTTACATACCATTTCCCACGCATTAGGGTTTGAACACTCGAACACTTATACGAATTCTACTACACAGTGGCAGATATGTAAATACGGCGTTTACTTATCATTTTTCACGCATTAGGGTTCGAACACTTGAACACCTATACGGATTCTCCTGCACAGTGGCAGATATGTAAATACGGCGTTTACTTACTATTTCTCACGCATTACGCTTCGAACACTCGAACGCCTATACGGATTCTCCTGCACAGTGGCATATACGTAAATACGACGTTTACTTACCATTTCTCACGCATTAGGGTTCGAACACTCGAACACCTATACGGATTCTCCTGCACAGTGGCAGATATGTAAATACGGCGTTTACTTACCATTTCTCACGCATTAGGGTTCGAACACTCGAACACCGATACGGATTCTCCTGCACAGTGGCGAATATGTAAATACGGCGTTGACATACCATTTCTCACGCGTTACGCTTCGAACACCCAAACATCTATACGGATTCTCCTGCACAGTGGCATATATGCAAATACGGCGTTTACTTACCATTTCTCACGCATTAGGGTTCGAACACTCAAACCCCTATACAGATTCTACTGCCCAGTGGCAGATATGTAAATACGGCATTTACTTACTATTTCTCACGCATTACGCTTCGAACACTCGAACACCTATACGGATTCTCCTGCACAGTGGCAGATATGTAAATACGGCGTTTACTTTCCATTTCTCACGCATTAGGGTTCGAACACTCGAACACCCATACGATTCTCCTGCACAGTGGCAGATATGTAAATACGGCGTTTACTTACCATTTCTCACGCATTACGCTTTGAACACTCGAACACCTATACGGATTCTCCTGCACAGTGGCAGATATGTAAATACGGCGTTTACATACCATTTCTCACGCATTAGGGTTTGAACCTTCGAACACCTATACGGATTCTCCTGCATAGTGGCAGATATGTAAATAAGGCGTTTACTTACCATTTTTCACGCATTAGGGTTCGAACACTCGAACGCCTATACGGATTCTCCTGCACAGTGGCATATATGTAAATACGGCGTTTACTTACCATTTCTCATGCATTAGGGTTCGAACACTCGATCACCTATACGGATTCTCCTGGACAGTGGCAGATACGTAAATACGGCGTTTACTTACCATTTCTCACGCATTACGGTTCGAACACTCGAACACCTATACGGATTCTACTGCACAGTGGCATATATGTAAATTCGGCGTTTACTTACCATTTCTCACGCATTACGCTTTGAATACTCGAACACCTATACGGATTCTCCTACACAGTGGCAGATATGTAAATACAGCATTTACATACCATTTCTCACGCACTACGGTTCGAACACTCGAACACCTATACGGATTCTCCTGCACAGTGGCAGATATGCAAATACGGCGTTTACATACCATTTCTCACGCATTAGGATTCGAACACTCGAACACCTATACGGATTCTCCTGCATAGTGGCAGCTATGCAAATACGGCGTTTATTTACCATTTCTCACGCATTACGGTTCGAACACTCGAACACCTATACGGATTCTCCTACACAGTGGCAGATATGTAAATACGGCGTTTACTTACCATTTCTCACGCATTAGGGTTCGAACACTCGAACACCTATACGGATTCTCCTGCACAGTGGCATATATGTAAATACGGCGTTTACTTACCATTTTTCACGCATTAGGGTTCGAACACTCGAACACCTATACGGATTCACCTGCACAGTGGCAGATATGTAAATACGGCGTTTACTTACCGTTTCACACGCATTACGCTTCGAACACTCGAACACCTATACGGATTCTCCTGCACAGTGGCAGATATGTAAATACGGCGTTTACTTACCATTTCTCACTCATTAGGGTTCGAACACTCGGACACCTATACGGATTCTCCTGCACAGTGGCGAATATGTAAATACGGCGTTGACATACCATTTCTCACGCATTACGCTTCGAACACTCGAACGCCTACACGGATTCTCCTGCACAGTGGCATATATGTCAATACGGCGTTTACTTACCATTTCTCACGCATTAGGGTTCGAACACTCGAACACCTATACGGATTCTACTGCACAGTGGCAGATATGTAAATACGGCGTTTACTTACCATTTTTCACGCATTAGGGTTCGAACACTCGGACACCTATACGGATTCTCCGGCACAGTGGCGAATATGTAAATACGGCGTTGACATACCATTTCTCACGCATTACGCTTCGAACACTCGAACGCGAACACGGATTCTCCTGCACAGTGGCATATATGTAAATACGGCGTTTACTTACCATTTCTCACGCATTAGGGTTCGAACACTCGAACAGCTATACGGATTCTACTGCATAGTGGCAGATATGTAAATACGGCGTTTACTTACCATTTTTCACGCATTAGGGTTCGAACACTTGAACACCTATACGGATTCTCCTGCACAGCGGCAGATATGTAATGCGGCGTTTACTTACTATTTCTCACGCATTACGCTTCGAACACTCGAACGCCTATACGGATTCTCCTGCACAGTGGCATATATGTAAATACGGCGTTTACTTACCATTTCTCACGCATTAGGGTTCGAACACTCGAACACCTATACGGATTCTCCTGCACAGTGGCAGATATGTAAATACGGCGTTTACTTACCATTTCTCACGCATTAGGGTTCGAACACTCGAACACCGATACGGATTCTCCTGCACAATGGCGAATATGTAAATACGGCGTTGACATACCATTTCTCACGCGTTACGCTTCGAACACTCAAACATCTATACGGATTCTCCTGCACAGTGGCATATATGCAAATACGGCGTTTACTTACCATTTCTCACGCATTAGGGTTTGAACACTCAAACACCTATACGGATTCTACTGCCCAGTGGCAGATATGTAAATACGGCATTTACTTACCATTTCTCACGCATTACGCTTCAAACACTCGAACTCCTATACGGATTCTCCTGCACAGTGGCAGATATGTAAATACGGCGTTTACTTTCCATTTCTCACGCATTAGGGTTCGAACACTCGAACACCCATACGATTCTCCTGCACAGTGGCAGATATGTAAATACGGCGTTTACTTACCATTTCTCACGCATTACGCTTTGAACACTCGAACACCTATACGGATTCTCCTGCACAGTAGCAGATATGTAAATACGGCGTTTACATACCATTTCTCACGCATTAGGGTTTGAACCTTCGAACACCTGTACGGATTCTCCTGCACAGTGGCAGATATGTAAATAAGGCGTTTACTTACCATTTTTCACGCATTAGGGTTCGAACACTAGAACACCTATACGGATTCTCCTGCACAGTGGCAGATATGTAATACGGCGTTTACTTACTATTTCTCACGCATTACGCTTCGAACACTCGAACGCCTATACGGATTCTCCTGCACAGTGGCATATATGTAAATACGGCGTTTACTTACCATTTCTCACGCATTAGGGTTCGAACACTCGAACACCTATACGGATTCTCCTGGACAGTGGCAGATATGTAAATACGGCGTTTACTTACCATTTCTCACGCATTACGGTTCAAACACTCGAACACCTATACGGATTCTACTGCACAGTGGCATATATGTAAATTCGGCGTTTACTTACCATTTCTCACGCATTAGGGTTCGAACACTCGAACACCTATACGGATTCTACTACACAGTGGCAGATATGTAAATACGGCGTTTACTTGCCATTTCTCACGCATTAGGGTACGAACACTCGAACACCTATACGGATTCTCCTGCACAGTGGCAGATATGTAAATACGGCGTTTACTTACCATTTGTCACGCATTACGCTTTGAATACTCAAACACCTATACGGATTCTACTGCACAGTGGCAGATATGCAAATACGGCGTTTACATACCATTTCTCACGCATTAGGATTCGAACACTCGAACACCTATACGGATTCTCCTGCATAGTGGCAGCTATGCAAATACGGCGTTTATTTACCATTTCTCACGCATTACGGTTCGAACACTCGAACACCTATACGGATTCTCCTACACAGTGGCAGATATGTAAATACGGCGTTTACTTACCATTTCTCACGCATTAGGGTTCGAACACTCGAACACCTATACGGATTCTCCTGCACAGTGGCATATAAATACGGCGTTTACTTACCATTTTTCACGCATTAGGGTTCGAACACTCGAACACCTATACGGATTCACCTGCACAGTGGCAGATATGTAAATACGGCGTTTACTTACCATTTCACACGCATTACGCTTCGAACACTCGAACACCTATACGGATTCTCCTGCACAGTGGCAGATATGTAAATACGGCGTTTACTTACCATTTCTCACTCATTAGGGTTCGAACACTCGGACACCTATACGGATTCTCCTGCACAGTGGCGAATATGTAAATACGGCGTTGACATACCATTTCTCACGCATTACGCTTCGAACACTCGAACGCCTACACGGATTCTCCTGCACAGTGGCATATATGTCAATACGGCGTTTACTTACCATTTCTCACGCATTAGGGTTCGAACACTCGAACACCTATACGGATTCCACTGCACAGTGGCAGATATGTAAATACGGCGTTTACTTACCATTTTTCACGCATTAGGGTTCGAACACTCGGACACCTATACGGATTCTCCGGCACAGCGGCGAATATGTAAATACGGCGTTGACATACCATTTCTCACGCATTACGCTTCGAACACTCGAACGCGAACACGGATTCTCCTGCACAGTGGCATATATGTAAATACGGCGTTTACTTACCATTTCTCACGCATTAGGGTTCGAACACTCGAACAGCTATACGGATTCTACTGCATAGTGGCAGATATGTAAATACGGCGTTTACTTACCATTTTTCACGCATTAGGGTTCGAACACTTGAACACCTATACGGATTCTCCTGCACAGCGGCAGATATGTAATGCGGCGTTTACTTACTATTTCTCACGCATTACGCTTCGAACACTCGAACGCCTATACGGATTCTCCTGCACAGTGGCATATATGTAAATACGGCGTTTACTTACCATTTCTCACGCATTAGGGTTCGAACACTCGAACACCTATACGGATTCTCCTGCACAGTGGCAGATATGTAAATACGGCGTTTACTTACCATTTCTCACGCATTAGGGTTCGAACACTCGAACACCGATACGGATTCTCCTGCACAATGGCGAATATGTAAATACGGCGTTGACATACCATTTCTCACGCGTTACGCTTCGAACACTCAAACATCTATACGGATTCTCCTGCACAGTGGCATATATGCAAATACGGCGTTTACTTACCATTTCTCACGCATTAGGGTTTGAACACTCAAACACCTATACGGATTCTACTGCCCAGTGGCAGATATGTAAATACGGCATTTACTTACCATTTCTCACGCATTACGCTTCAAACACTCGAACACCTATACGGATTCTCCTGCACAGTGGCAGATATGTAAATACGGCGTTTACTTTCCATTTCTCACGCATTAGGGTTCGAACACTCGAACACCCATACGATTCTCCTGCACAGTGGCAGATATGTAAATACGGCGTTTACTTACCATTTCTCACGCATTACGCTTTGAACACTCGAACACCTATACGGATTCTCCTGCACAGTAGCAGATATGTAAATACGGCGTTTACATACCATTTCTCACGCATTAGGGTTTGAACCTTCGAACACCTGTACGGATTCTCCTGCACAGTGGCAGATATGTAAATAAGGCGTTTACTTACCATTTTTCACGCATTAGGGTTCGAACACTTGAACACCTATACGGATTCTCCTGCACAGTGGCAGATATGTAATACGGCGTTTACTTACTATTTCTCACGCATTACGCTTCGAACACTCGAACGCCTATACGGATTCTCCTGCACAGTGGCATATATGTAAATACGGCGTTTACTTACCATTTCTCACGCATTAGGGTTCGAACACTCGAACACCTATACGGATTCTCCTGGACAGTGGCAGATATGTAAATACGGCGTTTACTTACCATTTCTCACGCATTACGGTTCAAACACTCGAACACCTATACGGATTCTACTGCACAGTGGCATATATGTAAATTCGGCGTTTACTTACCATTTCTCACGCATTAGGGTTCGAACACTCGAACACCTATACGGATTCTACTACACAGTGGCAGATATGTAAATACGGCGTTTACTTGCCATTTCTCACGCATTAGGGTACGAACACTCGAACACCTATACGGATTCTCCTGCACAGTGGCAGATATGTAAATACGGCGTTTACTTACCATTTGTCACGCATTACGCTTTGAATACTCAAACACCTATACGGATTCTACTGCACAGTGGCATATATGTAAATACGGCGTTTACTTACCATTTCTCACGCATTAGGGTTCGAACACTCGAACACCTATACGGATTCTACTGCACAGTGGCATATACGTAAATACGGCGTTTACTTACCATTTCTCACGCATTACGGTTCGAACACTCGAACACCTATACGGATTCTACTGCACAGTGGCATATATGTAAATACGGCGTTTACTTACCATTTCTCACGCATTAGGGTTCGAACACTCGAACACCTATACGGATTCTACTGCACAGTGGCATATACGTAAATACGGCGTTTACTTACCATTTCTCACGCATTACGGTTCGAACACTCGAACACCTATACGGATTCTACTGCACAGTGGCATATATGTAAATTCGGCGTTTACTTACCATTTCTCACGCATTACGCTTTGAATACTCGAACACCTATACGGATTCTCCTACACAGTGGCAGATATGTAAATACAGCATTTACATACCATTTCTCACGCACTACGGTTCGAACACTCGAACACCTATACGGATTCTCCTGCACAGTGGCAGATATGCAAATACGGCGTTTACATACCATTTCTCACGCATTAGGGTTCGAACACTCGAACACCTATACGGATTCTCCTGCATAGTGGCAGCTATGCAAATACGGCGTTTACTTACCATTTCTCACGCATTACGGTTCGAACACTCGAACACCTATACGGATTCTCCTACACAGTGGCAGATATGTAAATACGGCGTTTACTTACCATTTCTCACGCATTAGGGTTCGAACACTCGAACACCTATACGGATTCTCCTGCACAGTGGCATATATGTAAATACGGCGTTTACTTACCATTTTTCACGCATTAGGGTTCGAACACTCGAACACCTATACGGATTCACCTGCACAGTGGCAGATATGTAAATACGGCGTTTACTTACCATTTCACACGCATTACGCTTCGAACACTCGAACACCTATACGGATTCTCCTGCACAGTGGCAGATATGTAAATACGGCGTTTACTTACCATTTCTCACTCATTAGGGTTCGAACACTCGAACACCTATGCGGATTCTCCTGGACAGTGGCAGATATGTAAATACGCCGTTTACTTACCATTTCTCACGCATTACGGTTCGAACACTCGAACACCTATACGGATTTTCCTGCATAGTGGCAGATATGTAAATACGGCGTTTACTTGCCATTTCTCACGCATTAGGGTTCGAACACTCGAACACCTATACGGATTCTACTGCACAGTGGCAGATATGTAAATACGGCGTTTACTTACCATTTTTCACGCATTAGGGTTCGAACACTCGGACACCTATACGGATTCTCCTGCACAGTGGCGAATATGTAAATACGGCGTTGACATACCATTTCTCACGCATTACGCTTCGAACACTCGAACGCCTACACGGATTCTCCTGCACAGTGGCATATATGTAAATACGGCGTTTACTTACCATTTCTCACGCATTAGGGTTCGAACACTCGAACAGCTATACGGATTCTACTGCATAGTGGCAGATATGTAAATACGGCGTTTACTTACCATTTTTCACGCATTAGGGTTCGAACACTTGAACACCTATACGGATTCTCCTGCACAGCGGCAGATATGTAATACGGCGTTTACTTACTATTTCTCACGCATTACGCTTCGAACACTCGAACGCCTATACGGATTCTCCTGCACAGTGGCATATATGTAAATACGGCGTTAACTTACCATTTCTCACGCATTAGGGTTCGAACACTCGAACACCTATACGGATTCTCCTGCACAGTGGCAGATATGTAAATACGGCGTTTACTTACCATTTCTCATGCATTAGGGTTCGAACACTCGAACACCGATACGGATTCTCC
This sequence comes from Camellia granthamiana, assembly GCA_036172215.1. Lineage (NCBI taxonomy): Eukaryota > Viridiplantae > Streptophyta > Magnoliopsida > Ericales > Theaceae > Camellia > Camellia granthamiana. Next base: position 62,580 of record JAXFYN010000847.1, on the reverse strand, counting down.
TGCACAATGGCGAATATGTAAATACGGCGTTGACATACCATTTCTCACGCGTTACGCTTCGAACACTCAAACATCTATACGGATTCTCCTGCACAGTGGCATATATGCAAATACGGCGTTTACTTACCATTTCTCACGCATTAGGGTTTGAACACTCAAACACCTATACGGATTCTACTGCACAGTGGCAGATATGTAAATACGGCATTTACTTACCATTTCTCACGCATTACGCTTCAAACACTCGAACACCTATACGGATTCTCCTGCACAGTGGCAGATATGTAAATACGGCGTTTACTTTCCATTTCTCACGCATTAGGGTTCGAACACTCGAACACCCATACGATTCTCCTGCACAGTGGCAGATATGTAAATACGGCGTTTACTTACCATTTCTCACGCATTACGCTTTGAACACTCGAACACCTATACGGATTCTCCTGCACAGTGGCAGATATGTAAATACGGCGTTTACGTACCATTTCTCACGCATTAGGGTTTGAACCTTCGAACACCTATACGGATTCTCCTGCACAGTGGCAGATATGTAAATAAGGCGTTTACTTACCATTTTTCACGCATTAGGGTTCGAACACTTGAACACCTATACGGATTCTCCTGCACAGTGGCAGATATGTAATACGGCGTTTACTTACTATTTCTCACGCATTACGCTTCGAACACTCGAACGCCTATACGGATTCTCCTGCACAGTGGCATATATGTAAATACGGCGTTTACTTACCATTTCTCACGCATTAGGGTTCGAACACTCGAACACCTATACGGATTCTCCTGGACAGTGGCAGATATGTAAATACGGCGTTTACTTACCATTTCTCACGCATTACGGTTCAAACACTCGAACACCTATACGGATTCTACTGCACAGTGGCATATATGTAAATTCGGCGTTTACTTACCATTTCTCACGCATTAGGGTTCGAACACTCGAACACCTATACGGATTCTACTGCACAGTGGCAGATATGTAAATACGGCGTTTACTTACCATTTCTCACGCATTAGGGTACGAACACTCGAACACCTATACGGATTCTCCTGCACAGTGGCAGATATGTAAATACGGCGTTTACTTACCATTTGTCACGCATTACGCTTTGAATACTCAAACACCTATACGGATTCTACTGCACAGTGGCAGATATGTAAATTCGGCGTTTACTTACCATTTCTCACGCATTAGGGTACGAACACTCGAACACCTATACGGATTCTACTGCACAGTGGCATATATGTAAATACGGCGTTTACTTACCATTTCTCACGCATTAGGGTACGAACACTCGAACACCTATACGGATTCTACTGCACACTGGCATATATGTAAATACGGCGTTTACTTACCATTTCTCACGCATTAGGGTACGAACACTCGAACACCTATACGGATTCTCCTGCACAGTGGCAGATATGTAAATACGGCGTTTACTTACCATTTCTTACGCATTACGCTTTGAACACTCGAACACCTATACGGATTCTCCTACACAGTGGCAGATATGTAAATACGGCATTTACATACCATTTCTCACGCATTAGGGTTTCAACCTTCGAACACCTATACGGATTCTCCTGCACAGTGGCAGATATGTAAATAAGGCGTTTACTTACCATTTTTCACGCATTAGGGTTCGAACACTCGAACGCCTATACGGATTCTCCTGCACAGTGGCATATATGTAAATACGGCGTTTACTTACCATTTCTCATGCATTAGGGTTCGAACACTCGATCACCTATACGGATTCTCCTGGACAGTGGCAGATACGTAAATACGGCGTTTACTTACCATTTCTCACGCATTACGGTTCGAACACTCGAACACCTATACGGATTCTACTGCACAGTGGCATATATGTAAATTCGGCGTTTACTTACCATTTCTCACGCATTACGCTTTGAATACTCGAACACCTATACGGATTCTCCTACACAGTGGCAGATATGTAAATACAGCATTTACATACCATTTCTCACGCACTACGGTTCGAACACTCGAACACCTATACGGATTCTCCTGCACAGTGGCAGATATGCAAATACGGCGTTTACATACCATTTCTCACGCATTAGGGTTCGAACACTCGAACACCTATACGGATTCTCCTGCATAGTGGCAGCTATGCAAATACGGCGTTTACTTACCATTTCTCACGCATTACGGTTCGAACACTCGAACACCTAGACGGATTCTCCTACACAGTGGCAGATATGTAAATACGGCGTTTACTTACCATTTCTCACGCATTAGGGTTCGAACACTCGAACACCTATACGGATTCTCCTGCACAGTGGCATATATGTAAATACGGCGTTTACTTACCATTTTTCACGCATTAGGGTTCGAAAACTCGAACACCTATACGGATTCACCTGCACAGTGGCAGATATGTAAATACGGCGTTTACTTACCATTTCACACGCATTACGCTTCGAACACTCGAACACCTATACGGATTCTCCTGCACAGTGGCAGATATGTAAATACGGCGTTTACTTACCATTTCTCACTCATTAGGGTTCGAACACTCGAACACCTATGCGGATTCTCCTGGACAGTGGCAGATATGTAAATACGCCGTTTACTTACCATTTCTCACGCATTACGGTTCGAACACTCGAACACCTATACGGATTTTCCTGCATAGTGGTAGATATGTAAATACGGCGTTTACTTGCCATTTCTCACGCATTAGGGTTCGAACGATCGAACACCTATACGGATTCTACTGCACAGTGGCAGATATGTAAATACGGCGTTTACTTACCATTTTTCACGCATTAGGGTTCGAACACTCGGACACCTATACGGATTCTCCTGCACAGTGGCGAATATGTAAATACGGCGTTGACATACCATTTCTCACGCATTACGCTTCGAACACTCGAACGCCTACACGGATTCTCCTGCACAGTGGCATATATGTAAATACGGCGTTTACTTACCATTTCTCACGCATTAGGGTTCGAACACTCGAACACCTATACGAATTCTACTGCACAGTGGCAGATATGTAAATACGGCGTTTACTTACCATTTTTCACGCATTAGGGTTCGAACACTCGGACACCTATACGGATTCTCCGGCACAGTGGCGAATATGTAAATACGGCGTTGACATACCATTTCTCACGCATTACGCTTCAAACACTCGAACGCGAACACGGATTCTCCTGCACAGTGGCATATATGTAAATACGGCGTTTACTTACCATTTCTCACGCATTAGGGTTCGAACACTCGAACACTTATACGGATTCTACTGCATAGTGGCAGATATGTAAATACGGCGTTTACTTACCATTTTTCACGCATTAGGGTTCGAACACTTGAACACCTATACGGATTCTCCTGCACAGCGACAGATATGTAATACGGCGTTTACTTACTATTTCTCACGCATTACGCTTCGAACACTCGAACGCCTATACGGATTCTCCTGCACAGTGGCATATATGTAAATACGGCGTTTACTTACCATTTCTCACGCATTAGGGTTCGAACACTCGAACACCTATACGGATTCTCCTGCACAGTGGCAGATATGTAAATACGGCGTTTACTTACCATTTCTCACGCATTAGGGTTCGAACACTCGAACACCGATACGGATTCTCCTGCACAGTGGCGAATATGTAAATACGGCGTTGACATACCATTTCTCACGCGTTACGCTTCGAACACTCAAACATCTATACGGATTCTCCTGCACAGTGGCATATATGCAAATACGGCGTTTACTTACCATTTCTCACACATTAGGGTTTGAACACTCAAACACCTATACGGATTCTACTGCCCAGTGGCAGATATGTAAATACGGCATTTACTTACCATTTCTCACGCATTACGCTTCAAACACTCGAACACCTATACGGATTCTCCTGCACAGTGGCAGATATGTAAATACGGCGTTTACTTTCCATTTCTCACGCATTAGGGTTCGAACACTCGAACACCCATACGATTCTCCTGCACAGTGGCAGATATGTAAATACGGCGTTTACTTACCATTTCTCACGCATTACGCTTTGAACACTCGAACACCTATACGGATTCTCCTGCACAGTGGCAGATATGTAAATACGGCGTTTACATACCATTTCTCACGCATTAGGGTTTGAACCTTCGAACACCTATACGGATTGTCCTGCACAGTGGCAGATATGTAAATACGGCGTTTACATACCATTTCTCACGCATTAGGGTTCGAACACTCGAACACCTATACGGATTCTCCTGCACAGTGGCAGATATGTAAATACGGCGTTTACTTGCCATTTCTCACGCATTACGCTTTGAACACTCGAACGCCTATACGGATTCTCCTGCACAGTGGCAGATATGTAAATACGGCGTTTACTTACCATTTCTCACGCATTACGCTTTGAACACTCGAACACCTATACGGATTCTCCTGCATAGTGGCAGCTATGCAAATACGGCGTTTACTTACCATTTCTCACGCATTACGGTTCGAACAATCAAACACCTATACGGATTCTCCTGCACAGTGGCAGATATGTAAATACGGCGTTTACTTACCATTTCTCACGCATTAGGGTTCGAACACTCGAACACCTATACGGATTCTCTTGCACAGTGGCATATATGTAAATACGGCGTTTACTTACCATTTGTCACGCATTAGGGTACGAACACTCGAACACCTATACGGATTCTCCTGCACTGTGGCAGATATGTAAATACGGCGTTTACTTTCCATTTGTCACGCATTACGCTTTGAATACTCAAACACCTATACGGATTCTCCTACACAGTGGCAGATATGTAAATACGGCATTTACATACCATTTCTCACGCACTACGGTTCGAACACTCGAACACCTATACGGATTCTCCTGCACAGTGGCAGATATGCAAATACGGCGTTTACATACCATTTCTCACGCATTAGGGTTCGAACACTCGAACACCTATACGGATTCTCCTGCATAGTGGCAGCTATGCAAATACGGCGTTTACTTACCATTTCTCACGCATTACGGTTCGAACACTCGAACACCTATACGGATTCTCCTGCACAGTGGCAGATATGTAAATACGGCGTTGACATACCATTTCTCACATAACGCTTCGAACACTCGAACACCTATACGGATTCTCCGGCACAGTGGCAGATATGTAAATACAGCGTTTACTTACCATTTCTCACACATTACGATTCGAACACTCGAACACCTATACGGATTCTACTGCACAGTGGCAGATATGTAAATACGGCGTTTACTTACCATTTTTCACGCATTAGGGTTCGAACACTCGAACACTTATACGGTTTCTCCTGCACAGTGGCGAATATGTAAATACGGCGTTGACATACCATTTCTCACGCATTACGCTTCGAACACTCGAACATCTATACGGATTCTCCTGCACAGTGGCAGATATGTAAATACGGCGTTTACATACCATTTCTCACGCATTAGGGTTCGAACACTCGAACACCTATACGGATTCTCCTGCACAGTGGCAGATATGTAAATACGGCGTTTACTTGCCATTTCTCACGCATTACGCTTTGAACACTCGAACACCTATACGGATTCTCCTGCACAGTGGCAGATATGTAAATACGGCGTTTACTTACCATTTCTCACGCATTACGCTTTGAACACTCGAACACCTATACGGATTCTCCTGCATAGTGGCAGCTATGCAAATACGGCGTTTACTTACCATTTCTCACGCATTACGGTTCGAACAATCAAACACCTATACGGATTCTCCTGCACAGTGGCAGATATGTAAATACGGCGTTTACTTACCATTTCTCACGCATTAGGGTTCGAACACTCGAACACCTATACGGATTCTCCTGCACAGTGGCATATATGTAAATACGGCGTTTACTTACCATTTTTCACGCATTAGGGTTCGAACACTCGAACACCTATACGGATTCACCTGCACAGTGGCAGATATGTAAATACAGCGTTTACTAACAATTTCTCACGCATTACGCTTCGAACACTCGAACACCTATACGGATTCTCCTACACAGTGGCAGATATGTAAATACGGCGTTTACTTACCATTTCTCACGCATTAGGCTTCGAACACTCGAACACCTAAACGGATTCTACTGCCCAGTGGCAGATATGTAAATACGGCGTTTACTTACCATTTCTCACGCATTACGCTTCGAACACTCGAACACCTATACGGATTCTCCTGCACAGTGGCAGATATGTAAATACGGCGTTTACTTGCCATTTCTCACGCATTAGGGTTCGAACACTCGAACACCTATACGGATTCTACTGCACAGTGGCAGATATGTAAATACGGCGTTTACTTACCATTTTTCACGCATTAGGGTTCGAACACTCGAACACCTATACGGATTCTCCTGCACAGTGGCGAATATGTAAATACGGCGTTGACATACCATTTCTCACGCATTACGCTTCGAACACTCGAACACCTATACGGATTCCCCTGCACAGTGGCAGATATGTAAATACAGGGTTTCCTTACCATTTCTCACGCATTACGGTTCGAACACTCGAACACCTATACGGATTATCCTGCACAGTGGCAGATATGTAAATACGGCGTTTACTTACCATTTTTCACGCATTACGGTTCGAACACTCGAACACCTATACGGATTCTCCTGCACAGTGGCAGATATGTAAATACGGCGTTTACTTGCCATTTCTCACGCATTAGGGTTCGAACACTCGAACACCTATACGGATTCTACTGCACAGTGGCAGATATGTAAATACGGCGTTTACTTACCATTTTTCACGCATTAGGGTTCGAACACTCGAACACCTATACGGTTTCTCCTGCATAGTGGCAGCTATGCAAATACGGCGTTTACTTACCATTTCTCACGCGTTACGGTTCGCACACTCGAACACCTATACGGATTCTCCTACACAGCGGCAGATATGTAAATACGGCGTTTACTTACCATTTCTCACGCATTAGGGTTCGAACACTCGAACACCTATACGGATTCTCCTGCACAGTGGCATATATGTAAATACGGCGTTTACTTAACATTTTTCACGCATTAGGGTTCGAACACTCGAACACCTATACGGATTCACCTGCACAGTGGCAGATATGTAAATACGGCGTTTACTTACCATTTCTCACACATTACGCTTCGAACACTCGAACACCTATACGGATTCTCTTGCACAGTGGCAGATATGTAAATACGGCGTTTACTTACCATTTCTCACTCATTAGGGTTCGAACACTCGAACACCTATACGGATTCTCCTGCACAGTGGCAGATATGTAAATACGCCGTTTACTTACCATTTCTCACGCATTACGGTTCGAACACTCAAATACCTATACGGATTCTCCTGCACAGTGGCAGATATGCAAATACGGCGTTTACTTGCCATTTCTCACGCATTAGGGTTCGAACACTCAAACACCTATACGGATTCTACTGCACAGTGGCAGATATGTAAATACGGCGTTTACTTACCATTTTTCACGCATTAGGGTTCGAACACTCGGACACCAATATGGATTCTCCTGCACAGTGGCGAATATGTAAATACGGCGTTGACATAGCATTTCTCACGCATTACGCTTCGAACACTCGAACGCCTATACGGATTCTCCTGCACAGTGGCATATATGTAAATACGGCGTTTACTTACCATTTCTCACGCATTAGGGTTCGAACACTCGAACACCTATACGGATTCTCCTGGACAGTGGCAGATATGTAAATACGGCGTTTACTTACCATTTCTCACGCATTACGGTTCGAACACTCGAACACCTATACGGATTCTACTGCACAGTGGCATATATGTAAATTCGGCGTTTACTTACCATTTCTCACGCATTAGGGTTCGAACACTCGAACACCTATACGGATTCTACTGCACAGTGGCAGATATGTAAATACGGCGTTTACTTACCATTTCTCGCGCATTAGGGTTCGAACACTCGAACACCTATACGGATTCTCCTGCACAGTGGCAGATATGTAAATACGGCGTTTACTTACCATTTCTCACGCATTACGCTTTGACCACTCGAACACCTATACGGATTCTCCTGCACAGTGGCAGATATGTAAATACGGCATTTACATACCATTTCTCACGCACTACGGTTCGAACAGTCGAAGACCTATATGGATTCTCCTGCATAGTGGCAGATATGCAAATACGGCGTTTACATACCATTTCTTCCGCATTAGGGTTCTTACACTCGAACACCTATACAGATTCTCCTGCATAGTGGCAGCTATGCAAATACGGCGTTTACTTACCATTTCTCACGCATTACGGTTCGAACACTCGAACACCTATACGGATTCTCCTACACAGTGGCAGATATGTAAATACGGCGTTTACTTACCATTTCTCACGCATTAGGGTTCGAACAATCGAACACCTATACGGATTCTGCTGCACAGTGGCATATATGTAAATACGGCGTTTACTTACCATTTTTCACGCATTAGGGTTCGAACACTCGAACACCTATACGGATTCACCTGCACAGTGGCAGATATGTAAATACGGCGTTTACTTACCACTTCTCACGCATTACGCTTCGAACACTCGAACACCTATACGGATTCTCCTGCACAGTGGCAGATATGTAAATACGGCGTTTACTTACCATTTCTCACTCACTAGGGTTCGAACACTCGAACACCTATACGGATTCTCCTGCACAGTGGCAGATATGTAAATACGCCGTTTACTTACCATTTCTCACGCATTACGGTTCGAACACTCGAACACCTATACGGATTCTCCTACACAGTGGCAGATATGTAAATACGGCGTTTACTTACCATTTCTCACGCATTAGGGTTCGAACAATCGAACACCTATACGGATTCTGCTGCACAGTGGCATATATGTAAATACGGGGTTTACTTACCATTTTTCACGCATTAGGGTTCGAACACTCGAACACCTATACGGATTCACCTGCACAGTGGCAGATATGTAAATACGGCGTTTACTTACCACTTCTCACGCATTACACTTCGAACACTCGAACACCTATACGGATTCTCCTGCACAGTGGCAGATATGTAAATACGGCGTTTACTTACCATTTCTCACTCATTAGGGTTCGAACACTCGAACACCTATACGGATTCTCCTGCACAGTGGCAGATATGTAAATACGCCGTTTACTTACCATTTCTCACGCATTACGGTTCGAACACTCGAACACCTACACGGATTCTCCTGCACTGTGGCAGATATGTAAATACGGCGTTTACTTGCCATTTCTCACGCATTAGGGTTCGAACACTCGAACACCTATACGGATTCTACTGCACAGTGGCAGATATGTAAATACGGCGTTTACTTACCATTTTTCACGCATTAGGGTTCGAACACTCGGACACCTATACGGATTCTCCTGCACAGTGGCGAATATGTAAATACGGCGTTGACATACCATTTCTCACGCATTACGCATCGAACACTCGAACACCTATACGGATTCTCCTGCACAGTGGCAGATATGTAAATACAGCGTTTACTTACCATTTCTCACGCATTACGGTTCGAACACTCGAACACCTATACGGATTCTCCTGCACAGTGGCAGATATGTAAATACGGCGTTTACTTACCATTTCTCACGCATTACGGTTCGAACACTCGAACACCTATACGGATTCTCCTGCACAGTGGCAGATATGTAAATACGGCGTTTACTTGCCATTTCTCACGCATTAGGGTTCGAACACTCGAACACCTATACGGATTCTACTGCACAGTGGCAGATATGTAAATACGGCGTTTACTTACCATTTTTCACGCATTACGGTTCGAACACTCGAACACCTATACGGTTTCTCCTGCACAGTGGCGAATATGTAAATACGGCGTTGACATACCATTTCTCACGCATTACGCTTCGAACACTCGAACATCTATACGGATTCTCCTGCACAGTGGCAGATATGTAAATACGGCGTTTACATACCATTTCTCACGCATTCGGGTTCGAACACTCGAACACCTATACGGATTCTCCTGCACAGTGGCAGATATGTAAATACGGCGTTTACTTACCATTTCTCATGCATTACGCTTTGAACACTCGAACACCTATACGGATTCTCCTGCACAGTGGCAGATATGTAAATACGACATTTACATACCATTTCTCACGCACTACGGTTCGAACACTCGAACACCTATACGGATTCTCCTGCACAGTGGCAGATATGTAAATACGGCATTTACATACCATTTCTCACGCATTAGGGTTCGAACACTCGAACACCTATACGGATTCTCCTGCATAGTGGCAGCTATGCAAATACGGCGTTTACTTACCATTTCTCACGCATTACGGTTCGAACACTCGAACGCCTATCGGATTCTTCTGCACAGTGGCAGATATGTAAATACGGCGTTTACTTACCATTTCTCACGCATTGGGGTTCGAACACTCGAACACCTATACGGATTCTCCTGCACAGTGGCAGATATGTAAATACGGCGTTTACTTACCATTTCTCACGCATTAGGGTTCGAACACTCGAACACCTGTACGGATTCTACTGCCCAGTGGCAGATATGTAAATACGGCGTTTACTTACCATTTCTCACGCATTACGCTTCGAACACCTCTACGGATTCTCCTGCACAGTGGCAGATATGTAAATACGGCGTCTACTTGCCATTTCTCACGCATTATGGTTCGAACACTCGAACACCTATACGGATTCTACTGCACAGTGGCAGATATGTAAATACGGCGTTTACTTACCATTTTTCACACATTAGGGTTCGAACACTCGAACACCTATACGGATTCTCCTGCACAGTGGCGAATATGTAAATACGGCGTTGACATACCATTTCTCACGCATTACGCTTCGAACACTCGAACACCTATACGGATTCTCCTGCACAGTGGCAGATATGTAAATACAGCGTTTACTTACCATTTCTCACGCATTACGGTTCGAACACTCGAACACCTATACGGATTCTCCTGCACAGTGGCAGATATGTAAATACGGCGTTTACTTACCATTTCTCGCGCATTACGGTTCGAACACTCGAACACCTATACGGATTCTCCTGCACAGTGGCAGATATGTAATTACGGCGTTTACTTGCCATTTCTCACGCATTAGGGTTCGAACACTCGAACACCTATATGGATTCTACTGCACAGTGGCAGATATGTAAATACGGCGTTTACTTACCATTTTTCACGCATTAGGGTTCGAACACTCGAACACCTATACGGTTTCTCCTGCACAGTGCCGAATATGTAAATACGGCGTTGACATACCATTTCTCACGCATTACGCTTCGAACACTCGAACATCTATACGGATTCTGCTGCACAGTGGCAGATATGTAAATACGGCGTTTACATACCATTTCTCACGCATTAGGGTTCGAACACACGAACACCTGTACGGATTCTACTGCCAGTGGCAGATATGTAAATACGGCGTTTACTTACCATTTCTCACGCATTACGCTTCGAACACCTATACGGATTCTCCTGCACAGTGGCAGATATGTAAATACGGCGTTTACTTGCCATTTCTCACGCATTATGGTTCGAACACTCGAACACATATACGGATTCTACTGCACAGTGGCAGATATGTAAATACGGCGTTTACTTACCATTTTTCACACATTAGGGTTCGAACACTCGAACACCTATACGGATTCTCCTGCACAGTGGCGACTATGTAAATACGGCGTTGACATACCATTTCTCACGCATTACGCTTCGAACACTCGAACACCTATACGGATTCTCCTGCACAGTGGCAGATATGTAAATACAGCGTTTACTTACCATTTCTCACGCATTACGGTTCGAACACTCGAACACCTATACGGATTCTCCTGCACAGTGGCAGATATGTAAATACGGCGTTTACTTACCATTTCTCACGCATTACGGTTCGAACACTCGAACACCTATACGGATTCTCCTACACGGTGGCAGATATGTAAATACGGCGTTTACTTGCCATTTCTCACGCATTAGGGTTCGAACACTCGAACACCTATACGGATTCTACTGCACAGTGGCAGATATGTAAATACGGCGTTTACTTACCATTTTTCACGCATTAGGGTTCGAACACTTATACGGTTTCTCCTGCACAGTGGCGAATATGTAAATACAGCGTTGACATACCATTTCTCACGCATTACGCTTCGAACACTCGAACATCTATACGGATTCTGCTGCACAGTGGCAGATATGTAAATACGGCGTTTACATACCATTTCTCACGCATTAGGGTTCGAACACTCGAACACCTATATGGATTCTCCTGCACAGTGGCAGATATGTAAATACGGCGTTTACTTACCATTTCTCACGCATTACGCTTTGAACACTCGAACACCTATACGGATTCTCCTGCACAGTGGCAGATATGTAAATACGACATTTACATACCATTTGTCACGCACTACAGTTCGAACACTCGAACACCTATACGGATTCACCAGCACAGTGGCAGATATGTAAATACGACGTTTACTTACCATTTCTCACGCATTACGCTTCGAACACTCGAACACCTATACGGATTCTCCTGCACAGTGGCAGATATGTAAATACGGCGTTTACTTACCATTTCTCGCGCATTAGGGTTCGAACACTCGAACACCGATACGGATTCTCCTGCACAGTGGCAAATATGTAAATACGGCGTTGACATACCATTTCTCACGCGTCACGCTTCGAACACTCAAACATCTATACGGATTCTCCTGCACAGTGGCATATATGTAAATACGGCGTTTACTTACCATTTCTCACGTATTAGGGTTCGAATACTCGAACACCTATACGGATTCTACTGCCCAATGGTAGATATGTAAATACGGTGTTTAGATACCATTTCTCACGCATTAGGGTTTGAACACTTGAACACCTATACGGATTCTCCTGCACAGTGGCAGATATGTAATACGGCGTTTACTTACTATTTCTCACGCGTTACGCTTCGAACACTCGAACGCCTAAACGGATTCTCCTGCACAGTGGCATATATGTAAAAATACGGCGTTTACTTACCATTTCTCACGCATTAGGGTTCGAACACTCGAACACCCTATACGGATTCTCCTGGACAGTGGCAGATATGTAAATACGGCGTTTACTTACCATTTCTCACGCATTACGGTTCGAACACTCGAACACCTATACGGATTCTACTGCATAGTGGCATATATGTAAATTCGGCGTTTACTTACCATTTCTCACGCATTAGGGTTCGAACACTCGAACACCTATACGGATTCTACTGCACCGTGGCAGATATGCAAATACGGCGTTTACTTACCATTTCTCACGCATTAGGGTTCGAACACTCGAACAACTATACGGATTCTCCTGCACTGTGGAAGATATGTAAATACAGCGTTTACTTACCATTTCTCACGTATTACGCTTTGAACACTCGAACACCTATACGGATTCTTCTGCACAGTGGCAGATATGTAAATACGACGTTTACTTACCATTTCTCACGCATTAGGGTTCGAACACTCGAACACCTATACGGATTCTACTGCACAGTGGCAGATATGTAAATACGGCGTTTACTTACCATTTCTCACGCATTAGGGTTCGAACACTCGAACACCTATACGGATTCTACTGCACAGTGGCAGATATGTAAATACGGCGTTTACTTACCATTTTTCACGCATTAGGGTTCGAACACTCGGACACCTATACGGATTCTCCTGCACAGTGGCGAATATGGAAATTACGGCGTTGACATACCATTTCTCACGCATTACGCTTCGAACACTTGAACGCCTATACGGTTTCTCCTGCACAGTGGCATATATGTAAATACGGCGTTTACTTACCATTTCTCACGCATTAGGGTTCGAACACTCGAACACCTATACGGATTCTCCTGGACAGTGGCAGATATGTAAATACGGAGTTTACTTACCATTTCTCACGCATTACGGTTCGAACACTCGAACACCTATACGGATTCTACTGCACAGTGGCATATATGTAAATTCGGCGTTTACTTACCATTTCTCACGCATTAGGGTTTCGAACAGTCGAACACCTATACGGATTCTACTGCACAGTGGCAGATATGTAAATACGGCGTTTACTTGCCATTTCTCACGCATTAGGGTTCGAACACTCGAACACCTTACGGATTCTCCTGCACAGTGGCAGATATGTAAATACGGCGTTTACTTACCATTTCTCACGCATTACGGTTCGAACACTCGAACACCTATACGGATTCTCCTGCACAGTGGCAGATATGTAAATACGGCGTTTACTTAGCATTTCTCACGCATTACGGTTCGAACACTCGAACACCTATACGGATTCTCCTGCACAAGTGGCAGATATGTAAATACGGCGTTTACTTGCCATTTCTCACGCATTAGGGTTCGAACACTCGTACACCTATACGGATTCTACTGCACAGTGGCAGATATGTAAATACGGCGTTTACTTACCATTTTTCACGCATTAGGGTGTTAACACTCGAACACCTATATGGTTTCTCCTGCACAGTGGCGAATATGTAAATACGGCGTTGACATACCATTTCTCACGCATTACGCTTCGAACACTCGAACATCTATACGGATTCTCCTGCACAGTGGCAGATATGTAAATACGGCATTTACATACCATTTCTTACGCATTAGGGTTCGAACACTCGAACACCTATACGGATTCTACTGCACAGTGGCATATATGTAAATTCGGCGTTTACTTACCATTTCTCACGCATTAGGGTTCGAACACTCGAACACCTATACGGATTTTCCTGCATAGTTGCAGCTATGCAAATACGGCGTTTACTTACCATTTCTCACGCATTACGATTCGAACACTCGAACACCTATACGGATTCTCCTGCACAGTAGCAGATATGTAAATACGGCGTTTACTTACCATTTCTCACGCATTAGGGTTTGAACACTCGAACACCTATACGGATTCTCCTGCACAGTGGCATATATGTAAATACGGCGTTTACTTTCCATTTTTCACGCATTAGGGTTCGAACACTCGAACACCTATACGGATTCACCTGCACAGTGGCAGATATGTAAATACGGCGTTTACTTACCATTTCTCATGCATTACGCTTTCGAACACTCGAACACCTATACGGATGCTCCTACACAGTGGCAGATATGTAAATACGGCGTTTACTTACCATTTCTCACGCATTAGGGTTCGAACACTCGAACACCGATACGGATTCTCCTGCACAGTGGCGAATATGTAAATACGGCGTTGACATACCATTTCTCACGCGATACGCTTCGAACACTCAAACATCTATACGGATTCTCCTGCACAGTGGCATATATGCAAATACGGCGTTTACTTACCATTTCTCACGCATTAGGGTTCGAACACTCGAACACCTATACGGATTCTACTGCCCGGTGGCAGATATGTAAATACGGCGTTTACTTACCATTTCTCACGCATTACGCTTCGAACACTCGAACACCTATACGGATTCTCCTGCACAGTGGCAGATGTGTAAATACGGCGTTTACTCTCCATTTCTCACGCATTAGGGTTCGAACACTCGAACACCCATACAGATTTTCCTGCACAGTGGCAGATATGTAAATACGGCGTTTACTTACCATTTCTCACGCATTACGCTTTGAACACTCGAACACCTATACGGATTCTCCTGCACTGTGGCAGATATGTAAATACGGTGTTTAGATACCATTTCTCACGCATTAGGGTTTGAACACTTGAACACCTATACGGATTCTCCTGCACAGTGGCAGATATGTAATACGGCGTTTACTTACTATTTCTCACGCATTATGCTTCGAACACTCGAACGCCTAAACGGATTCTCCTGCACAGTGGCATATATGTAAATACGACGTTTACTTACCATTTCTCACGCATTAGGGTTCGAACACTCGAACACCTATACGGATTCTCCTGGACAGTGGCAGATATGTAAATACGGCGTTTACTTACCATTTCTCACGCATTACGGTTCGAACACTCGAACACCTATACGGATTCTACTGCATAGTGGCATATATGTAAATTCGGCGTTTACTTACCATTTCTCACGCATTAGGGTTCGAACACTCGAACACCTATACGGATTCTACTGCACAGTGGCAGATATGTAAATACGGCGTTTACTTACCATTTCTCACGCATTAGGGTTCGAACACCCGAACAACTATACGGATTCTCCTGCACTGTGGAAGATATGTAAATACAGCGTTTACTTATCATTTCTCACGTATTACGCTTTGAACACTCGAACACCTATACGGATTCTTCTGCACAGTGGCAGATATGTAAATACGACATTTAGATACCATTTCTCACGCACTACGGTTCGAACACTCGAACACCTATACGGATTCTCCTGCACAGTGGCAGCTATGCAAATACGGCGTTTACTTACCATTTCTCACGCATTACGGTTCGAACACTCGAACACCTATACGGATTCTCCTACACAGTGGCAGATATGTAAATACGGCGTTTACTTACCATTTCTCACGCATTAGGGTTCGAACACTCGAACACCTATACGGATTCTCCTGCACAGTGGCAGATATGTAAATACGGCGTTTACTTACCATTTCTCACGCATTACGCTTCGAACACTCGAACACCTATGCGAATTCTCCTGCACAGTGGCAGATATGTAAATACGGCGTTTACTTACCATTTCTCACGCATTAGGGTTCGAACACTCGAACACCTATACGGATTCTCCTGCACAGTGGCAGATATGTAAATACGGCGTTTACTTACCATTTCTCACGCATTACGCTTCGAACACTCGAACACCTATGCGAATTCTCCTGCACAGTGGCAGATATGTAAATACGGCGTTTACTTACCATTTCTCACTCATTAGGGTTCAAACACTCGAACACCTATACGGATTCTCCTGCACCGTGGCAGATATGTAAATACGGCGTTTACTTACCATTGCTCACGCATTACGCTTCGAACACTCGAACACCTATGCGGATTCTCCTGCACAGTGGCAGATATGTAAATACGGCGTTTACTTACCATTTCTCACTCATTAGGGTTCGAACACTCGAACACCTATACGGATTCTCCTGCACAGTGGCAGATATGTAAATACGCCGTTTACTTACCATTTCTCACGCATTACGGTTCGAACACTCGAACACCTATACGGATTCTCCTGCACAGTGGCAGATATGTAAATACGGCGTTTACTTACCATTTCTCACGCATTACGCTTTGAACACTCGAACACCTATATAGATTCTCCAGCACGGGTGGCAGATATGTAAATACGACATTTACATACCATTTCTCACGCACACTACGGTTCGAACACTCGAACACCTATACGGATTCTCCTGCACAGTGGCAGATATGTAAATACGGCGTTTACAAACCATTTCTCACGCATTAGGGTTCGAACACTCGAACACCTATACGGATTCTCCTGCATAGTGGCAGCTATGCAAATACGGCATTTACTTACCATTTCTCACGCATTACGGTTCGAACACTCGAACACCTATACGGATTATCCTGCACAGTGGCAGATATGTAAATACGGCGTTTACTTACCATTTCTCACGCATTAGGGTTCGAACACTCGAACACTTATACGGATTCTCCTGGATAGTGGCATATATGTAAATACGGCGTTTACTTACCATTTTTCACGCATTAGGGTTCGAACACTCGAACACCTATACGGATTCAGCTGCACAGTGGCAGATATGTAAATACGGCGTTTTACTTACCATTTCTCACGCATTACGCTTCGAACACTCGAACACCTATACGGATTCTCCTGCACAGTGGCAGATAAGTAAATACGGCGTTTACTAACCATTTTTCACGCATTAGGGTTCGAACACTCGAACACCCTATACGGATTCTCCTGCACTGTGGCAGATATGTAAATACAGCGTTTACTTACCATTTCTCACTCCTTAGGGTTCGAACACTTGAACACCTATACGGATTCTCCTGCACAGTGGCAGATATGTAAATACGGCGTTTACATACCATTTCTCACGCATTAGGGTTTGAACCCTCGAACACCGATACGGATTCTCCTGCACAGTGGCAGATATGTAAATACGGCGTTTACTTACCATTTCTCACGCATTAGGGTTCGAACACTTGAACACCTAGACGGATTCTCCTGCACAAGTGGCAGATATGTAATACGGAGTTTACTTACTATTTCTCACGCATTACGCTTCGAACACTCGAACGTCTAAACGGATTCTCCTGCACAGTGGCACATATGTAAATACGGCATTTACTTACCATTTCTCACGCATTAGGGTTAGAACACTCGAACACCTATACGGATTCTCCTGGACAGTGGCAGATATGTAAATACGGCGTTTTACTTACCATTTCTCATGCATTACGGTTCAAACACTCGAACACCTATACGGATTCTACTGCACAGTGGCATATATGTAAATACGGCGTTTACTTACCATTTTTCACGCATTTGGGTTCGAACACTCGAACACCTATACGGATTCACCTGCACAGTGGCAGATATGTAAAGACGGCGTTTACTTTCCATTTCTCACGCATTAGGGTTCGAACACTCGAACACCTATACGGATTCTCCTGCACTGTGGCAGATATGTAAATACGGCGTTTACTTACCATTTCTCACTCATTAGGGTTCGAACACTTGAACACCTATACGGATTCTCCTGCACAGTGGCAGATATGTAAATACGGCGTTTACATACCATTTCTCACACATTAGGGTTTGAACCCTCGAACACCGATACGGATTCTCCTGCACAGTGGCAGATATGTAAATAAGGCGTTTACTTACCATTTCTCACGCATTAGGGTTCGAACACTTGAACACCTATACGGATTCTCCGACACAGTGGCAGATATGTAATACGGCGTTTACTTACTATTTCTCACGCATTACGCTTCGAACACTCGAACGCCTAAACGGATTCTCCTGCACAGTGGCATATATGTAGATACGGCGTTTACTTACCATTTCTCACGCATTAGGGTTCGAACACTCGAACACCTATACGGATTCTACTGCACAGTGGCAGATATGTAAATACGGCCTTTACTTACCATTTCTCACGCATTACGGTTCGAACACTCGAACACCTATACGGATTCTACTGCACAGTGGCATATATGTAAATTCGGCGTTTACTTACCATTTCTCACGCATTAGGGTTCGAACACTCGAACACCTATACGGATTCTACTGCAGAGTGGCAGATATGTAAATACGGCCTTTACTTACCATTTCTCATGCATTAGGGTTCGAACACTCGAACAACCTATACGGATTCTCCTGCACAGTGGAAGATATGTAAATACGGCGTTTACTTATCATTTCTCACGCATTACGCTTTGAACACTCGAACACCTATACGGATTCTCCTGCACAGTGGCAGATATGTAAATACGGCATTTACATACCATTTCTCACGCACTTACGGTTCGAACACTCGAACACCTATACGGATTCTCCTGCACAGTGGCAGATATGTAAATACGGCGTTTACAAACCATTTCTCACGCATTAGGGGTTCGAACACTCGAACACCTATACGGATTCTCCTGCATAGTGGCAGCTATGCAAATACGGCATTTACTTACCATTTCTCACGCATTACGGTTCGAACACTCGAACACGTATACGGATTATCCTGCACAGTGGCAGATATGTAAATACGGCGTTTACTTACCATTTCTCACGCATTAGGGTTCGAACACTCGAACACTTATACGGATTCTCCTGGATAGTGGCATATATGTAAATACGGCGTTTACTTACCATTTTTCACGCATTAGGGTTCGAACACTCGAACACCTATACGGATTCACCTGCACAGTGGCAGATATGTAAATACGGCGTTTACTTACCATTTCTCACGCATTACGCTTCGAACACTCGAACACCTATACGGATTCTCCTGCACAAGTGGCAGATAAGTAAATACGGCGTTTACTAACCATTTTTCACGCATTAGGGTTCGAACACTCGAACACCTATACGGATTCTCCTGCACATGTGGCAGATATGTAAATACAGCGTTTACTTACCATTTCTCACTCCTTAGGGTTCGAACACTTGAACACCTATACGGATTCTCCTGCACAGTGGCAGATATGTAAATACGGCAGTTTACATACCATTTCTCACGCATTAGGGTTTGAACCCTCGAACACCGATACGGATTCTCCTGCACAGTGGCAGATATGTAAATACGGCGTTTACTTACCATTTCTCACGCATTAGGGTGTCGAACACTTGAACACCTAGACGGATTCTCCTGCACAGTGGCAGATATGTAATACGGAGTTTACTTACTATTTCTCACGCATTACGCTTCGAACACTCGAACGTCTAAACGGATTCTCCTGCACAGTGGCACATATGTAAATACTGGCATTTACTTACCATTTCTCACGCATTAGGGTTCGAACACTCGAACACCTATACGGATTCTCCTGGACAGTGGCAGATATGTAAATACGGCGTTTACTTACCATTTCTCATGCATTACGGTTCAAACACTCGAAACACCTATACGGATTCTACTGCACAGTGGCATATATGTAAATACGGCGTTTACTTACCATTTTTCACGCATTAGGGTTCGAACAGTCGAACACCTATACGGATTCACCTGCACAGTGGCAGATATGTAAAGACGGCGTTTACTTTCCATTTCTCACGCATTAGGGTTCGAACACTCGAACACCTATACGGATTCTCCTGCACTGTGGCAGATATGTAAATACGGCGTTTACTTACCATTTCTCACTCATTAGGGTTCGAACACTTGAACACCTATACGGATTCTCCTGCACAGTGGCAGATATGTAAATACGGCGTTTACATACCATTTCTCACACATTAGGGTTTGAACCCTCGAACACCGATACGGATTCTCCTGCACAGTGGCAGATATGTAAATAAGGCGTTTACTTACCATTTCTCACGCGTTAGGGTTCGAACACTTGAACACCTATACGGATTCTCCGACACAGTGGCAGATATGTAATACGGCGTTTACTTACTATTTCTCACGCATTACGCTTCGAACACTCGAACGCCTAAACGGATTCTCCTGCACAGTGGCATATATGTAGATACGGCGTTTACTTACCATTTCTCACGCATTAGGGTTCGAACACTCGAACACCTATACGGATTCTACTGCACAGTGGCAGATATGTAAATACGGCCTTTACTTACCATTTCTCACGCATTACGGTTCGAACACTCGAACACCTATACGGATTCTACTGCACAGTGGCATATATGTAAATTCGGCGTTTACTTACCATTTCTCACGCATTAGGGTTCGAACACTCGAACACCTATACGGATTCTACTGCACAGTGCAAGATATGTAAATACGGCCTTTACTTACCATTTCTCATGCATTAGGGTTCGAACACTCGAACACCTATACGGATTCTCCTGCACAGTGGAAGATATGTAAATACGGCGTTTACTTATCATTTCTCACGCATTACGCTTTGAACACTCGAACACCTATACGGATTCTCCTGCACAAGTGGCAGATATGTAAATACGGCATTTACATACCATTTCTCACGCACTACGGTTCGAACACTCGAACACCTATACGGATTCTCCTGCACAGTGGCAGATATGTAAATACGGCGTTTACAAACCATTTCTCACGCATTAGGGTTCGAACACTCGAACACCTATACGGATTCTCCTGCATAGTGGCAGCTATGCAAATACGGCATTTACTTACCATTTCTCACGCATTACGGTTCGAACACTCGAACACGTATACGGATTATCCTGCACAGTGGCAGATATGTAAATACGGCGTTTACTTACCATTTCTCACGCATTAGGGTTCGAACACTCGAACACTTATACGGATTCTCCTGGATAGTGGCATATATGTAAATACGGCGTTTACTTACCATTTTTCACGCATTAGGGTTCGAACACTCGAACACCTATACGGATTCACCTGCACAGTGGCAGATATGTAAATACGGCGTTTACTTACTATTTCTCACGCATTACGCTTCGAACACTCGAACACCTATACGGATTCTCCTGCACAGTGGCACATAAGTAAATACGGCGTTTACTAACCATTTTTCACGCATTAGGGTTCGAACACTCGGACACCTATACGGATTCTCCTGCACTGTGGCAGATATGTAAATACAGCGTTTACTTAACATTTCTCACTCCTTAGGGTTCGAACACTTGAACACCTATACGGATTCTCCTGCACAGTGGCAGATATGTAAATACGGCGTTTACATACCATTTCTCACGCATTAGGGTTTGAACCCTCGAACACCGATACGGATTCTCCTGCACAGTGGCAGATATGTAAATAAGGCGTTTACTTACCATTTCTCACGCATTAGGGTTCGAACACTTGAACACCTAGACGGATTCTCCTGCACAGTGGCAGATATGTAATACGGAGTTTACTTACTATTTCTCACGCATTACGCTTCGAACACTCGAACGTCTAAACGGATTCTCCTGCACAGTGGCACATATGTAAATACGGCATTTACTTACCATTTCTCACGCATTAGGGTTCGAACACTCGAACACCTATACGGATTCTCCTGGACAGTGGCAGATATGTAAATACGGCGTTTACTTACCATTTCTCATGCATTACGGTTCAAACACTCGAACACCTATACGGATTCTACTGCACAGTGGCATATATGTAAATACGGAGTTTACTTACCATTTTTCACGCATTAGGGTTCGAACACTCGAACACCTATACGGATTCACCTGCACAGTGGCAGATATGTAAAGACGGCGTTTACTTTCCATTTCTCACGCATTAGGGTTCGAACACTCGAACACCTATACGGATTCTCCTGCACTGTGGTAGATATGTAAATACGGCGTTTACTTACCATTTCTCACTCATTAGGGTTCGAACACTTGAACACCTATACGGATTCTCCTGCACAGTGGCAGATATGTAAATACGGCGTTTACATACCATTTCTCACACATTAGGGTTTGAACCCTCGAACACCGATACGGATTCTCCTGCACAGTGGCAGATATGTAAATAAGGCGTTTACTTACCATTTCTCACGCATTAGGGTTCGAACACTTGAACACCTATACGGATTCTCCGACACAGTGGCAGATATGTAATACGGCGTTTACTTACTATTTCTCACGCATTACGCTTCGAACACTCGAACGCCTAAACGGATTCTCCTGCACAGTGGCATATATGTAGATACGGCGTTTACTTACCATTTCTCATGCATTAGGGTTCGAACACTCGAACACCTATACGGATTCTACTGCACAGTGGCAGATATGTAAATACGGCCTTTACTTACCATTTCTCACGCATTACGGTTCGAACACTCGAACACCTATACGGATTCTACTGCACAGTGGCATATATGTAAATTCGGCGTTTACTTACCATTTCTCACGCATTAGGGTTCGAACACTCGAACACCTATACGGATTCTACTGCACAGTGGCAGATATGTAAATACGGCCTTTACTTACTATTTCTCATGCATTAGGGTTCGAACACTCGAACACCTATACGGATTCTCCTGCACAGTGGAAGATATGTAAATACGGCGTTTACTTATCATTTCTCACGCATTACGCTTTGAACACTCGAACACCTATACGGATTCTCCTGCACAGTGGCAGATATGTAAATACGGCATTTACATACCATTTCTCACGCACTACGGTTCGAACACTCGAACACCTATACGGATTCTCCTGCACAGTGGCAGATATGTAAATACGGCGTTTACTTACCATTTCTCACGCATTAGGGTTCGAACACTCGAACACCTATACGGATTCTCCTGCATAGTGGCAGCTATGCAAATACGGCGTTTACTTACCATTTCTCACGCATTACGGTTCGAACACTCGAACACCTATACGGATTCTCCTACACAGTGGCAGATATGTAAATACGACATTTACATACCATTTCTCACGCACTACGGTTCGAACACTCGAACACCTATACAGATTCTCCTGCACAGTGGCAGATATGTAAATACGGCGTTTACAAACCATTTCTCACGACTTAGGGTTCGAACACTCGAACACCTATACGGATTCTCCTGCATAGTGGCAGCTATGCAAATACGGCGTTTACTTACCATTTCTCACGCATTACGGTTCGAACACTCGAACACCTATACGGATTATCCTACACAGTGGCAGATATGTAAATACGGCGTTTACTGACCATTTCTCACGCATTAGGGTTCGAACACTCGAACACTTATACGGATTCTCCTGCACAGTGGCATATATGTAAATACGGCGTTTACTTACCATTTTTCACGCATTAGGGTTCGAACACTCGAACACCTATACGGATTCACCTGCACAGTGGCAGATATGTAAATACGGCGTTTACTTACCATTTCTCAAGCATTACGCTTCGAACACTCGAACACCTATACGGATTCTCCTGCACAGTGGCAGATATGTAAATACGGCGTTTACTAACCATTTTTCACGCATTAGGGTTCGAACACTCGAACACCTATACGGATTCTCCTGCACAGTGGCAGATATGTAAATACGGCGTTTACATACCATTTCTCATGCATTAGGGTTTGAACCCTCGAACACCAATACGGATTCTCCTGCACAGTGGCAGATATGTAAATAAGGCGTTTACTTACCATTTCTCACGCATTAGGGTTCGAACACTTGAACACCTATACGGATTCTCCTGCACAGTGGCAGATATGTAATACGGAGTTTACTTACTATTTCTCACGCATTACGCTTCGAACACTCGAACGTCTAAACGGATTCTCCTGCACAGTGGCATATATGTAAATACGGCATTTACTTACCATTTCTCATGCATTAGGGTTCGAACACTCGAACACCTATACGGATTCTCCTGGACAGTGGCAGATATGTAAATACGGCGTTTACTTACCATTTCTCATGCATTACAGTTCGAACACTCGAACACCTATACGGATTCTACTGCACAGTGGCATATATGTAAATTCGGCGTTTACTTACCATTTCTCACGCATTAGGGTTCGAACACTCGAACACCTATACGGATTCTCCTGCACAGTGGCATATATGTAAATACGGCGTTTACTTACCATTTTTCACGCATTAGGGTTCGAACACTCGAACACCTATACGGATTCACCTGCACAGTGGCAGATATGTAAATACGGCGTTTACTTTCCATTTCTCACGCATTAGGGTTCGAACACTCGAACACCTATACGGATTCTCCTGCACTGTGGCAGATATGTAAATACGGCGTTTACTTACCATTTCTCACTCATTAGGGTTCGAACACTTGAACACCTATACGGATTCTCCTGCACAGTGGCAGATATGTAAATACGGCGCTTACATACCATTTCTCACACATTAGGGTTTGAACCCTCGAACACCGATACGGATTCTCCTGCACAGTGACAGATATGTAAATAAGGCGTTTACTTACCATTTCTCACGCATTAGGGTTCGAACACTTGAACACCTATACGGATTCTCCTACACAGTGCCAGATATGTAATACGGCGTTTACTTACTATTTCTCACGCATTACGCTTCGAACACTCGAACGCCTAAACGGATTCTCCAGCACAGTGGCATATATGTAAATACAGCGTTTACTTACCATTTCTCACGCATTAGGGTTCGAACACTCGAACACCTATACGGATTCTCCTGGACAGTGGCAGATATGTAAATACGGCGTTTACTTACCATTTCTCACGCATTACGGTTCGAACACTCGAACACCTATACGGATTCTACTGCACAGTGGCATATATGTAAATTCGGCGTTTACTTACCATTTCTCACGCAGTAGTGTTCGAACACTCGAACACCTATACGGATTCTACTGCACAGTGGCAGATATGTAAATACGGCGTTTACTTACCAGTTCTCATGCATTAGGGTTCGAACACTCGAACACCTATACGGATTCTCCTGCACAGTGGAAGATATGTAAATACGGCGTTTACTTATCATTTCTCACGCATTACGCTTTGAACACTCGAACACCTATACGGATTCTCCTGCACAGTGGCAGATATGTAAATTCGGCATTTAGATACCATTTCTCACGCACTACGGTTCGAACACTCGAACACCTATACGGATTCTCCTGCACAGTGGCAGATATGCAAATACGGCGTTTACTTACCATTTCTCACGCATTAGGGTTCGAACACTCGAACACCTATACGGATTCTCCTGCATAGTGGTAGCTATGCAAATACGGCGTTTACTTACCATTTCTCACGCATTACGGTTCGAACACTCGAACACCTATACGGATTCTCCTACACAGTGGCAGATATGTAAATACGGCGTTTGCTTACCATTTCTCACGCATTAGGGTTCGAACACTCGAACACCTATACGGATTCTCCTGCACAGTGGCATATATGTAAATACGGCGTTTACTTACCATTTTTCACGCATTAGGGTTCGAACAATCGAACACCTATACGGATTCACCTGCACAGTGGCAGATATGTAAATACGGCGTTTACTTACCATTTCTCACGCATTACGCTTCGAACACTCGAACACCTATACGGATTCTCCTGCACAGTGGCAGATATGTAAATACGGCGTTTACTTACCATTTCTCACGCATTAGGGTTCGAACACTCGAACACTTATACGGATTCTCCTGGACAGTGGCATATATGTAAATACGGCGTTTACTTACCATTTTTCACGCATTAGGGTTCGAACACTCGAACACCTATACGGATTCACCTGCACAGTGGCAGATATGTAAATACGGCGTTTACTTACCATTTCTCACGCATTACGCTTCGAACACTCGAACACCTATACGGATTCTCCTGCACAGTGGCAGATATGTAAATACGGCGTTTACTAACCATTTTTCACGCATTAGGGTTCGAACACTCGAACACCTATACGGATTCTCCTGCACTGTGGCAGATATGTAAGTACAGCGTTTACTTACCATTTCTCACTCATTAGGGTTCGAACACTTGAACACCTATACGGATTCTCCTGCACAGTGGCAGATATGTAAATACGGCGTTTACATACCATTTCTCACGCATTAGGGTTTGAACCCTCGAACACCGATACGGATTCTCCTGCACAGTGGCAGATATGTAAATAAGGCGTTTACTTACCATTTCTCACGCATTAGGGTTCGAACACTTGAACACCTATACGGATTCTCCTGCACAGTGGCAGATATGTAATACGGAGTTTACTTACTATTTCTCACGCATTACGCTTCGAACACTCGAACGTCTAAACGGATTCTCCTGTACAGTGGCATATATGTAAATACGGCGTTTACTTACCATTTCTCACGCATTAGGGTTCGAACACTCGAACACCTATACGGATTCTCCTACACAGTGGCAGATATGTAATACGGCGTTTACTTACTATTTCTCACGCATTACGCTTCGAACACTCGAACGCCTAAACGGATTCTCCTTCACAGTGGCATATATGTAAATATGGCGTTTACTTACCATTTCTCACGCATTAGGGTTCGAACACTCGAACACCTATACGGATTCTCCTGGACAGTGGCAGATATGTAAATACGGCGTTCACTTACCATTTCTCATGCATTACGGTTCGAACACTCGAACACCTATACGGATTCTACTGCACAGTGGCATATATGTAAATTCAGCGTTTACTTACCATTTCTCACGCATTAGGGTTCGAACACTCGAACACCTATACGGATTCTCCTGCACAGTGGCATATATGTAAATACGGCGTTTACTTACCATTTTTCACGCATTAGGGTTCGAACACTCGAACACCTATACGGATTCACCTACACAGTGGCAGATATGTAAATACGGCGTTTACTTTCCATTTCTCACGCAATAGGGTTCGAACACTCGAACACCTATACGGATTCTCCTGCACTGTGGCAGATATGTAAATACGGCGTTTACTTACCATTTCTCACTCATTAGGGTTCGAACACTTGAACACCTATACGGATTCTCCTGCACAGTGGCAGATATGTAAATACGGCGCTTACATACCATTTCTCACACATTAGGGTTTGAACCCTCGAACACCGATACAGATTCTCCTGCACAGTGGCAGATATGTAAATAAGGCGTTTACTTACCATTTCTCACGCATTAGGGTTCGAACACTTGAACACCTATACGGATTCTCCTACACAGTGGCAGATATGTAATACGGCGTTTACTTACTATTTCTCACGCATTACGCTTCGAACACTCGAACGCCTAAACGGATTCTCCTTCACAGTGGCATATATGTAAATACGGCGTTTACTTACCATTTCTCACGCATTAGGGTTCGAACACTCGAACACCTATACGGATTCTCCTGGACAGTGGCAGATATGTAAATACGGCGTTTACTTACCATTTCTCACGCATTACGGTTCGAACACTCGAACACCTATACGGATTCTGCTGCACAGTGGCATATACGTAAATTCGGCGTTTACTTACCATTTCTCACGCATTAGGGTTCGAACACTCGAACACCTATACGGATTCTACTGCACAGTGGCAGATATGTAAATACGGCGTTTACTTACCATTTCTCATGCATTAGGGTTCGAACACTCGAACACCTATACGGATTCTCCTGCACAGTGGCAGATATGTAAATACGGCATTTAGATACCATTTCTCACGCACTACGGTTCGAACACTCGAACACCTATACGGATTCTCCTGCACAGTGGCAGATATGCAAATACGGCGTTTACTTACCATTTCTCATGCATTAGGGTTCGAACACTCGAACACCTATACGGATTCTCCTGCACAGTGGAAGATATGTAAATACGGCGTTTACTTATCATTTCTCACGCATTACGCTTTGAACACTCGAACACCTATACGGATTCTCCTGCACAGTGGCAGATATGTAAATACGGCATTTAGATACCATTTCTCACGCACTACGGTTCGAACACTCGAACACCTATACGGATTCTCCTGCACAGTGGCAGATATGCAAATACGGCGTTTACTTACCATTTCTCACGCATTAGGGTTCGAACACTCGAACACCTATACGGATTCTTCTGCATAGTGGTAGCTATGCAAATACGGCGTTTACTCACCATTTCTCACGCATTACGGTTCGAACACTTGAACACCTATACGGATTCTCCTACACAGTGGCAGATATGTAAATACGGCGTTTGCTTACCATTTCTCACGCATTAGGCTTCGAACACTCGAACACTTATACGGATTCTCCTGCACAGTGGCATATATGTAAATACGGCGTTTACTTACCATTTTTCACGCATTAGGGTTCGAACAATCGAACACCTATACGGATTCACCTGCACAGTGGCAGATATGTAAATACGGCGTTTACTTACCATTTCTCACGCATTACGCTTCGAACACTCGAACACCCTTACGGATTCTCCTGCACAGTGGCAGATATGTAAATACGGCGTTTAGTTACCATTTCTCACTCATTAGGGTTCGAACACTCGAACACCTATACGGATTCTCCTGCACAGTGGCAGATATGTAAATACGCCGTTTACTTACCATTTCTCACGCATTACGGTTCGAACACTCGAACACCTATACGGATTCTCCTGCAGAGTGGCAGATATGTGAATACGGCATTTACTTGCTATTTCTCACGCATTAGGGTTCGAACACTCGAACACCTATACGGATTCTACTGCACAGTGGCAGATATGTAAATACGGCGTTTACTTACCACTTTTCACGCATTAGGGTTCGAACACTCGAACACCTATACGGATTCTCCTACACAGTGGCGAATATGTAAATACGGCGTTGACATACCATTTCTCATGCATTACGCTTCGAACACTCGAACACCTATACGGATTCTCCTGCACAGTGGCAGATATGTAAATACGGCGTTTACTTACCATTTCTCACGCATTACGGTTCGAACACTCGAACACCTATACGGATTCTCCTGCACAGTGGCAGATATTTAAATACGGCGTTTACTTACCATTTCTCACGCATTACGGTTCGAACACTCGAACACCTATACGGATTCTCCTGCACAGTGGCAGATACGTAAATACGGCGTTTACTTGCCATTTCTCATGCATTAGGGTTCGAACACTCGAACACCTATACGGATTCTACTGCACAGTGGCAGATATGTAAATACGGCGTTTACTTACCATTTTTCACGCATTACGGTCTGAACACTCGAACAACTATACGGTTTCTCCTGCACAGTGGCGAATATGTAAATACGGCGTTGACATACCATTTCTCACGCATTACGCTTCGAACACTCGAACATCTATACGGATTCTCCTGCACAGTGGCAGATATGTAAATACGGCGTTTACATACCATTTCTCACGCATTAGGGTTCAAACACTCGAACACCTATACGGATTCTACTGCACAGTGGCATATATGTAAATTCGGCGTTTACTTACCATTTCTCACGCATTAGGGTTCGAACACTCGAACACCTATACGGATTCTCCTGCGTAGTGGCAGCTATGCAAATACGGCGTTTACTTACCATTTCTCACGCATTACGATTCGAACACTCGAACACCTATACGGATTCTCCTGCACAGTAGCAGATATGTAAATACGGCGTTTACTTACCATTTCTCACGCATTAGGGTTCGAACACTCGAACACCTATACGGATTCTCCTGCACAGTGGCATAAATGTAAATACGGCGTTTACTTTCCATTTTTCACGCATTAGGGTTCGAACACTCGAACACCTATACGGATTCACCTGCACAGTGGCAGATATGTAAATACGGCGTTTACTTACCATTACTCACGCATTACGCTTCGAACACTCGAACACCTATACGGATTCTCCTACACAGTGGCAGATATGTAAATACGGCGTTTACTTACCATTTCTCACGCATTAGGGTTCGAACACTCGAACATCGAAACGGATTCTCCTGCACAGTGGCGAATATGTAAATACGGCGTTGACATACCATTTCTCACGCGTTACGCTTCGAACACTCAAACATCTATACGGATTCTCCTGCACAGTGGCATATATGCAAATACGGCGTTTACTTACCATTTCTCACGCATTAGGGTTCGAACACTCGAACACCTATACGGATTCTACTGCACGGTGCCAGATATGTAATACGGCGTTTACTTACTATTTCTCACGCATTACGCTTCGAACACTCGAACGCCTAAACGGATTCTCCTGTACAGTGGCATATATGTAAATACGGCGTTTACTTACCATTTCTCACGCATTAGGGTTCGAACACTCGAACACCTATACGGATTCTCTTGGACAGTGGCAGATATGTAAATACGGCGTTTACTTACCATTTCTCACGCGTTACGGTTCGAACACTCGAACACCTATACGGATTCTACTGCACAGTGGCATATATGTAAATTCGGCGTTTACTTACCATTTCTCACGCATTAGGGTTCGAACATTCGAACACCTATACGGATTCTACTGCACAGTGGCAGATATGTAAATACGGCGTTTACTTACCATTTCTCACGCATTAGGGTTCGAACACTCGAACACCTATACGGATTCTCCTGCACAGTGGAAGATATGTAAATACAGCGTTTACTTACCATTTCTCACGTATTACGCTTTGAACACTCGAACACCTATACGGATTATCCTGCACAGTGGCAGATATGTAAATACGACATTTAGATACCATTTCTCACGCACTCCGGTTCGAACACTCGAACACCTATACGGATTCTCCTGCACAGTGGCAGATATGTAAATACGGCGTTTACATACCATTTCTCACGCATTAGGGTTCGAACACTCGAACACCTATACGGATTCTCCTGCATAGTGGCAGCTATGCAAATACGGCGTTTACTTACCATTTCTCACGCATTACGGTTCGAACACTCGAACACCTATACGGATTCTCCTACACAGTGGCAGATATGTAAATACGGCGTTTACTTACCATTTCTCACGCATTAGGGTTCGAACACTCGAACACCTATACGGATTCTCCGGCACAGTGGCATATATGTAAATACGGCGTTTACTTATCATTTTTCACGCATTAGGGTTCGAACAATCGAACACCTATTCGGATTCACCTGCACAGTGGCAGATATGTATATACGGCGTTTACTTACCATTTCTCACGCATTAAGCTTTGAACACTCGAACACCTATACGGATTCTCCTGCACAGTGGCAGATATGTAAATACGGCGTTTACTTACCATTTCTCACTCATTAGGGTTCGAACACTCGAACACCTATACGGATTCTCCTGCACAGTAGCAGATATGTAAATACGCCGTTTACTTACCATTTCTCACGCATTACGGTTCGAACACTCGAACACCTATACGGATTCTCCTGCACAGTGGCAGATATGTAAATACGGCGTTTACTTACCATTTCTCACGCATTACGCTTTGAACACTCGAACACCTATACGGATTCTCCTGCACGGTGGCAGATATGTAAATACGACATTTACATACCATTTCTCACGCACTGCGGTTCGAACACTCGAACACCTATACGGATTCTCCTGCACAGTGGCAGATATGTAAATACGGCGTTTACAAACCATTTCTCACGCATTATGGTTCGAACACTCGAACACCTATACGGATTCTCCTGCATAGTGGCAGCATTGCAAATACGGCGTTTACTTACCATTTCTCACGCATTACGGTTCGAACACTCGAACACCTATACGGATTCTCCTGCACAGTGGCAGATATGTAAATACGGCGTTACTTACCATTTCTCACGCACTAGGGTTCGAACACTCGAACACTTATACGGATTCTCCTGCACAGTGGCATATATGTAAATACGGCGTTTACTTACCATTTTTCACGCATTAGTGTTCGAACACTCGAACACCTATACGGATTCACCTGCACAGTGGCAGATATGTAAATACGGCGTTTACTTACCATTTCTCACGCATTACGCTTCGAACACTCGAACACCTATACGGATTCTCCTGCACAGTGGCAGATATGTAAGTACGGCGTTTACTAACCATTTTTCACGCATTAGGGTTCGAACACTCGAACACCTATACGGATTCTCCTGCACAGTAGCGAATATGTAAATACGGCGTTGACATACCATTTCTCACGCGTTACGCTTCGAACACTCAAACAACTATACGGATTCTCCTGCACAGTGGCATATATGTAAATACGGCGTTTACTTACCATTTCTCACGCATTAGGGTTCGAACACTCGAAGACCTATACGGATTCTACTGCACGGTGGCAGATATGTAAATACGGCGTTTACTTACCATTTCTAACGCATTACGCTTCGAACACTCGAACACCTATACGGATTCTCCTGCACTGTGGCAGATATGTAAATACGGCGTTTACTTTCCATTTCTAACGCATTAGGGTTCGAACACTCGAACACCTATACGGATTCTCCTGCACAGTGGCAGATATGTAAATACGACGTTTACTTACCATTTTTCACGCATTAGGGTTCGAACACTTGAACACCTAAACGGATTCTCCTGCACAGTGGCAGATATGTAATACGGCGTTTACTTACAATTTCTCACGCATTACGCTTCGAACACTCGAACGCCTATACGGATTCTCCTGCACAGTGGCATATATCTAAATACGGCGTTTACTTACCATTTCTGACGCATTACGGTTCGAACACTCGAACACCTATTCGGATTCTCCTGCACAGTGGCAGATACGTAAATACGGCGTTTACTTACCATTTCTCACGCATTAGGGTTCGAACACTCGAACACCTATACGGATTCTACTGCACAGTGGCAGATATGTAAATACGGTGTTTACTAACCATTTCTCACGCATTAGGGTTCGAACACTCAAACACCTATACAGATTCTACTGCCCAGTGGCAGATATGTAAATACGGCGTTTACTTACCATTTTTCACGCATTAGGGTTCGACCACTCGAACACCTATACGTATTCTCCTGCACAGTGGCAGATATGTAAATACGGCGTTTACTTACCATTTCTCACGCATTACGGTTCGAACACTCGAACACCTATACGGATTCTCCTGCACAGTGGCAGATATGTAAATACGGCGTTTACTTACCATTTCTCACGCATTAGGGTTCGAACACTCGAACACCTATACGGATTCTACTGCACAGTGGCAGATATGTAAATACGGCGTTTACTTACCATTTCTCACGCATTAGGGTTCGAACACTCGAACACCTATACGGATTCTCCTGCACAGTGGAAGATATGTAAATACGGCGTTTACTTGCCATTTCTCACGCATTACGCTTTGAACACTCGAACACCTATACGGATTCTCCTGCATAGTGGCAGCTATGCAAATACGGCGTTTACTTACCATTTCTCACGCATTACGGTTCGAACACTCGAACACCTATACGGATTCTCCTACACAGTGGCAGATATGTAAATACGGCGTTTACTTACCATTTCTCACGCATTAGGGTTCGAACACTCGAACACCTATACGGATTCTCCTGCGCAGTGCCATATATGTAAATACGGCGTTTACTTACCATTTTTCACGCATTAGGGTTTGAACAATCGAACACCTATACGGATTCACCTGCACAGTGGCAGATATGTAAATACGGCGTTTACTTACCATTTCTCACGCATTACGCTTCGAACACTCGAACACCTATACGGATTCTCCTGCACGGTGGCAGATATGTAAATACGACATTTACATACCATTTCTCCCGCATTAGGGTTCGAACACTCGAACACCTATAGGGATTCTCCTGCATAGTGGCAGCTATGCAAATACGGCGTTTACTTACCATTTCTCACGCATTACGGTTCGAACACTCGAACACCTATACGGATTCTCCTACACAGTGGCAGATATGTAAATACGGCGTTTACTTACCAATTCTCACGCATTAGGGTTCGAACACTCGAACACCTATACGGATTCTCCTGCACAGTGCCATATATGTAAATACGGCGTTTACTTACCATTTTTCACGCATTAGGGTTTGAACAATCGAACACCTATACGGATTCACCTGCACAGTGGCAGATATGTAAATACGGCGTTTACTTACCATTTCTCACTCATTAGGGTTCGAACACTCGAACACCTATACGGATTCTCCTGCACAGTGGCAGATATGTAAATACGCCGTTTACTTACCATTTCTCACGCATTACGGTTCGAACACTCGAACACCTATACGGATTCTCCTGCACAGTGGCAGATATGTAAATACGGCGTTTACTTACCATTTCTCACGCATTACGCTTTGAACACTCGAACACCTATACGGATTCTCCTGCACGGTGGCAGATATGTAAATATGACATTTACATACCATTTCTCACGCACTACGGTTCGAACACTCGAACACCTATACGGATTCTCCTGCACAGTGGCAGATATGTAAATACGGCGTTTACAAACCATTTCTCACGCATTAGGGTTCGAACACTCGAACACCTACACGGATTCTCCTGCATAGTGGCAGCTATGCAAATACGGCGTTTACAGACCATTTCTCACGCATTACGGTTCGAACACTCGAACACCTATACGGATTCTCCTGCACAGTGGCAGATATGTAAATACGGCGTTTACTTACCATTTCTCACACATTAGGGTTTGAACACTCGAACACCTATACGGATTCTCCTGCACAGTGGCATATATGTAAATACGGCGTTTACTTACCATTTTTCACGCATTAGGGTTCGAACACTCGACCACCTATACGGATTCTCCTGCACAGTGACAGATCTGCAAATACGGCGTTTACTAACCATTTTTCACGCATTAGGGTTCGAACACTCGAACACCTATACGGATTCTCCTGCACGGTGGCAGATATGTAAATACGACATTTACATACCATTTCTCCCGCATTAGGGTTCGAACACTCGAACACCTATACGGATTCTGCTGCACAGTGGCAGATATGTAAATACGGCGTTTACTTACCATTTCTCACGCATTAGGGTTCGAACACTCGAACACCTATACGGATTCTCCTGCACAGTGGAAGATATGTAAATACAGCGTTTACTTGCCATTTCTCACGCATTACGCTTTGAACACTCGAACACCTATACGGATTCTCCTGCACAGTGGCAGATATGTAAATACGACATTTAGATACCATTTCTCACGCACTACGGTTCGAACACTCGAACACCTATACGGATTCTCCTGCATAGTGGCAGATATGTAAATACGGCGTTTACAAACCATTTCTCCCGCATTAGGGTTCGAACACTCGAACACCTATACGGATTCTCCTGCATAGTGGCAGCTATGCAAATACGGCGTTTACTTACCATTTCTCACGCATTACGGTTCGAACACTCGAACACCTATACGGATTCTCCTACACAGTGGCAGATATGTAAATACGGCGTTTACTTACCATTTCTCACGCATTAGGGTTCGAGCACTCGAACACCTATACAGATTCTCCTGCACAGTGCCATATATGTAAATACGGCGTTTACTTACCATTTTTCACGCATTAGGGTTTGAACAATCGAACACCTATACGGATTCACCTGCACAGTGGCTGATATGTAAATACGGCGTTTACTTACCATTTCTCACGCATTACGCTTCGAACACTCGAACACCTATACGGATTCTCCTGCACGGTGGCAGATATGTAAATACGACATTTACATACCATTTCTCCCGCATTAGGGTTCGAACACTCGAACACCTATACGGATTCTCCTGCATAGTGGCAGCTATGCAAATACGGCGTTTACTTACCATTTCTCATGCATTACGGTTCGAACACTCGAACACCTATACGGATTCTCCTACACAGTGGCAGATATGTAAATACGGCGTTTACTTACCATTTCTCACGCATTAGGGTTCGAGCACTCGAACACCTATACGGATTCTCCTGCACAGTGCCATATATGTAAATACAGCGTTTACTTACCATTTTTCACGCATTAGGGTTTGAACAATCGAACACCTATACGGATTCACCTGCACAGTGGCAGATATGTAAATACGGCGTTTACTTACCATTTCTCACTCATTAGGGTTCGAACACTCGAACACCTATACGGATTCTCCTGCACAGTGGCAGATATGTAAATACGCCGTTTACTTACCATTTCTCACGCATTACGGTTCGAACACTCGAACACCTATACGGATTCTCCTGCACAGTGGCAGATATGTAAATACGCCGTTTACTTACCATTTCTCACGCATTACGCTTTGAACACTCGAACACCTATACGGATTCTCCTGCATGGTGGCAGATATGTAAATACGACATTTACATACCATTTCTCACGCACTACGGTTCGAACACTCGAACACCTATACGGATTCTCCTGCACAGTGGCAGATATGTAAATACGGCGTTTACAAACCATTTCTCACGCATTAGGGTTCGAACACTCGAACACCTACGCGGATTCTCCTGCATAGTGGCAGCTATGCAAATACGGCGTTTACTTACCATTTCTCACGCATTACGGTTCGAACACTCGAACACCTATACGGATTCTCCTGCACAGTGGCAGATATGTAAATACGGCGTTTACTTACCAATTCTCACGCATTAGGGTTCGAACACTCGAACACCTATACGGATTCTCCGGCACGGTGCCATATATGTAAATACGGCGTTTACTTACCATTTTTCACGCATTAGGGTTCGAACACTCGACCACCTATACGGATTCTCCTGCACAGTGACAGATCTGCAAATACGGCGTTTACTAACCATTTTTCACGCATTAGGGTTCGAACACTCGAACACCTATACGGATTCTCCTGCACGGTGGCAGATATGTAAATACGACATTTACATACCATTTCTCCCGCATTAGGGTTCGAACACTCGAACACCTATACGGATTCTACTGCACAGTGGCAGATATGTAAATACGGCGTTTACTTACCATTTCTCACGCATTAGGGTTCGAACACTCGAACACCTATACGGATTCTCCTGCACAGTGGAAGATATGTAAATACAGCGTTTTACTTGCCATTTCTCACGCATTACGCTTTGAACACTCGAACACCTATACGGATTCTCCTGCACAGTGGCAGATATGTAAATACGACATTTAGATACCATTTCTCACGCACTACGGTTCGAACACTCGAACACCTATACGGATTCTCCTGCATAGGTGGCAGATATGTAAATACGGCGTTTACAAACCATTTCTCCCGCATTAGGGTTCGAACACTCGAACACCTATACGGATTCTCCTGCATAGTGGCAGCTATGCAAATACGGCGTTTACTTACCATTTCTCACGCATTACGGTTCGAACACTCGAACACCTATACGGATTCTCCTACACAGTGGCAGATATGTAAATACGGCGTTTACTTACCATTTCTCACGCATTAGGGTTCGAGCACTCGAACACCTATACAGATTCTCCTGCACAGTGCCATATATGTAAAATACGGCGTTTACTTACCATTTTTCACGCATTAGGGTTTGAACAATCGAACACCTATACGGATTCACCTGCACAGTGGCTGATATGTAAATACGGCGTTTACTTACCATTTCTCACGCATTACGCTTCGAACACTCGAACACCTATACGGATTCTCCTGCACGGTGGCAGATATGTAAATACGACATTTACATACCATTTCTCCCGCATTAGGGTTCGAACACTCGAACACCTATACGGATTCTCCTGCATAGTGGCAGCTATGCAAATACGGCGTTTACTTACCATTTCTCATGCATTACGGTTCGAACACTCGAACACCTATACGGATTCTCCTACACAGTGGCAGATATGTAAATACGGCGTTTACTTACCATTTCTCACGCATTAGGGTTCGAGCACTCGAACACCTATACGGATTCTCCTGCACAGTGCCATATATGTAAATACAGCGTTTACTTACCATTTTTCACGCATTACGGTTTGAACAATCGAACACCTATACGGATTCACCTGCACAGTGGCAGATATGTAAATACGGCGTTTACTTACCATTTCTCACTCATTAGGGTTCGAACACTCGAACACCTATACGGATTCTCCTGCACAGTGGCAGATATGTAAATACGCCGTTTACTTACCATTTCTCACGCATTACGGTTCGAACACTCGAACACCTATACGGATTCTCCTGCACAGTGGCAGATATGTAAATACGCCGTTTTACTTACCATTTCTCACGCATTACGCTTTGAACACTCGAACACCTATACGGATTCTCCTGCATGGTGGCAGATATGTAAATACGACATTTACATACCATTTCTCACGCACTACGGTTCGAACACTCGAACACCTATACGGATTCTCCTGCACAGTGGCAGATATGTAAATACGGCGTTTACAAACCATTTCTCACGCATTAGGGTTCGAACACTCGAACACCTACGCGGATTCTCCTGCATAGTGGCAGCTATGCAAATACGGCGTTTACTTACCATTTCTCACGCATTACGGTTCGAACACTCGAACACCTATACGGATTCTCCTGCACAGTGGCAGATATGTAAATACGGCGTTTACTTACCAATTCTCACGCATTAGGGTTCGAACACTCGAACACCTATACGGATTCTCCTGCACGGTGCCATATATGTAAATACGGCGTTTACTTACCATTTTTCACGCATTAGGGTTTGAACAATCGAACACCTATACGGATTCACCTGCACAGTGGCAGATATGTAAATACGGCGTTTACTTACCATTTCTCACTCATTAGGGTTCGAACACTCGAACACCTATACGGATTCTCCTGCACAGTGGCAGATATGTAAATACGCCGTTTACTTACCATTTCTCACGCATTACGGTTCGAACACTCGAACACCTATACGGATTCTCCTGCACAGTGGCAGATATGTAAATACGGCGTTTACTTACCATTTCTCACGCATTACGCTTTGAACACTCGAACACCTATACGGATTCTCCTGCACGGTGGCAGATATGTAAATATGACATTTACATACCATTTCTCACGCACTACGGTTCGAACACTCGAACACCTATACGGATTCTCCTGCACAGTGGCAGATATGTAAATACGGCGTTTACAAACCATTTCTCACGCATTAGGGTTCGAACACTCGAACACCTACACGGATTCTCCTGCATAGTGGCAGCTATGCAAATACGGCGTTTACATACCATTTCTCACGCATTACGGTTCGAACACTCGAACACCTATACGGATTCTCCTGCACAGTGGCAGATATGTAAATACGGCGTTTACTGTACCATTTCTCACACATTAGGGTTCGAACACTCGAACACCTATACGGATTCTCCTGCACAGTGGCATATATGTAAATACGGCGTTTAACTTACCATTTTTCACGCATTAGGGTTCGAACACTCGACCACCTATACGGATTCTCCTGCACAGTGACAGATCTGCAAATACGGCGTTTACTAACCATTTTTCACGCATTAGGGTTCGAACACTCGAACACCTATACGGATTCTCCTGCACGGTGGCAGATATGTAAATACGACATTTACATACCATTTCTCCCGCATTAGGGTTTGAACACTCGAACACCTATTCGGATTCTCCTGCACAGTGGCAGATATGTAAATACGGCGTTTACTTACCATTTCTCACTCATTAAGCTTTGAACACTCGAACACCTATACGGATTCTCCTGCACAGTGGCAGATATGTAAATACGGCGTTTACTTACCATTTCTCACGGCATTACGCTTTGAACACTCGAACACCTATACGGATTCTCCTGCAAGATATGTAAATACGACATTTACATACCATTTCTCACGCACTGCGGTTCGAACACTCGAACACCTATACGGATTCTCCTGCACAGTGGCAGATATGTAAATACGGCGTTTACAAACCATTTCTCACGCATTATGGTTCGAACACTCGAACACCTATACGGATTCTCCTGCATAGTGGCAGCATTGCAAATACGGCGTTTACTTACCATTTCTCACGCATTACGGTTCGAACACTCGAACACCTATACGGATTCTCCTGCACAGTGGCAGATATGTAAATACGGCGTTACTTACCATTTCTCACGCACTAGGGTTCGAACACTCGAACACTTATACGGATTCTCCTGCACAGTGGCATATATGTAAATACGGCGTTTACTTACCATTTTTCACGCATTAGTGTTCGAACACTCGAACACCTATACGGATTCACCTGCACAGTGGCAGATATGTAAATACGGCGTTTACTTACCATTTCTCACGCATTACGCTTCGAACACTCGAACACCTATACGGATTCTCCTGCACAGTGGCAGATATGTAAGTACGGCGTTTACTAACCATTTTTCACGCATTAGGGTTCGAACACTCGAACACCTATACGGATTCTCCTGCACAGTAGCGAATATGTAAATACGGCGTTGACATACCATTTCTCACGCGTTACGCTTCGAACACTCAAACATCTATACGGATTCTCCTGCACAGTGGCATATATGTAAATACGGCGTTTACTTACCA
This sequence comes from Camellia granthamiana, assembly GCA_036172215.1. Taxonomy (NCBI): domain Eukaryota; kingdom Viridiplantae; phylum Streptophyta; class Magnoliopsida; order Ericales; family Theaceae; genus Camellia; species Camellia granthamiana. The sequence goes on along the minus strand of JAXFYN010000847.1, from coordinate 21,003 downwards.
TTTCTCACGCATTAGGGTTCGAACACTCGAAGACCTATACGGATTCTACTGCACGGCGGCAGATATGTAAATACGGCGTTTACTTACCATTTCTAACGCATTACGCTTCGAACACTCGAACACCTATACGGATTCTCCTGCACTGTGGCAGATATGTAAATACGGCGTTTACTTTCCATTTCTAACGCATTAGGGTTCGAACACTCGAACACCTATACGGATTCTCCTGCACAGTGGCAGATATGTAAATACGACGTTTACTTACCATTTTTCACGCATTAGGGTTCGAACACTTGAACACCTAAACGGATTCTCCTGCACAGTGGCAGATATGTAATACGGCGTTTACTTACAATTTCTCACGCATTACGCTTCGAACACTCGAACGCCTATACGGATTCTCCTGCACAGTGGCATATATCTAAATACGGCGTTTACTTACCATTTCTCACGCATTACGGTTCGAACACTCGAACACCTATTCGGATTCTCCTGCACAGTGGCAGATACGTAAATACGGCGTTTACTTACCATTTCTCACGCATTAGGGTTCGAACACTCGAACACCTATACGGATTCTACTGCACAGTGGCAGATATGTAAATACGGTGTTTACTAACCATTTCTCACGCATTAGGGTTCGAACACTCAAACACCTATACAGATTCTACTGCCCAGTGGCAGATATGTAAATACGGCGTTTACTTACCATTTTTCACGCATTAGGGTTCGACCACTCGAACACCTATACGTATTCTCCTGCACAGTGGCAGATATGTAAATACGGCGTTTACTTACCATTTCTCACGCATTACGGTTCGAACACTCGAACACCTATACGGATTCTCCTGCACAGTGGCAGATATGTAAATACGGCGTTTACTTACCATTTCTCACGCATTAGGGTTCGAACACTCGAACACCTATACGGATTCTACTGCACAGTGGCAGATATGTAAATACGGCGTTTACTTACCATTTCTCACGCATTAGGGTTCGAACACTCGAACACCTATACGGATTCTCCTGCACAGTGGAAGATATGTAAATACGGCGTTTACTTGCCATTTCTCACGCATTACGCTTTGAACACTCGAACACCTATACGGATTCTCCTGCATAGTGGCAGCTATGCAAATACGGCGTTTACTTACCATTTCTCACGCATTACGGTTCGAACACCCGAACACCTATACGGATTCTCCTACACAGTGGCAGATATGTAAATACGGCGTTTACTTACCATTTCTCACGCATTAGGGTTCGAACACTCGAACACCTATACGGATTCTCCTGCGCAGTGCCATATATGTAAATATGGCGTTTACTTACCATTTTTCACGCATTAGGGTTTGAACAATCGAACACCTATACGGATTCACCTGCACAGTGGCAGATATGTAAATACGGCGTTTACTTACCATTTCTCACGCATTACGCTTCGAACACTCGAACACCTATACGGATTCTCCTGCACGGTGGCAGATATGTAAATACGACATTTACATACCATTTCTCCCGCATTAGGGTTCGAACACTCGAACACCTATAGGGATTCTCCTGCATAGTGGTAGCTATGCAAATACGGCGTTTACTTACCATTTCTCACGCATTACGGTTCGAACACTCGAACACCTATACGGATTCTCCTACACAGTGGCAGATATGTAAATACGGCGTTTACTTACCAATTCTCACGCATTAGGGTTCGAACACTCGAACACCTATACGGATTCTCCTGCATAGTGCCATATATGTAAATACGGCGTTTACTTACCATTTTTCACGCATTAGGGTTTGAACAATCGAACACCTATACGGATTCACCTGCACAGTGGCAGATATGTAAATACGGCGTTTACTTACCATTTCTCACTCATTAGGGTTCGAACACTCGAACACCTATACGGATTCTCCTGCACAGTGGCAGATATGTAAATACGCCGTTTACTTACCATTTCTCACGCATTACGGTTCGAACACTCGAACACCTATACGGATTCTCCTGCACAGTGGCAGATATGTAAATACGGCGTTTACTTACCATTTCTCACGCATTACGCTTTGAACACTCGAACACCTATACGGATTCTCCTGCACGGTGGCAGATATGTAAATATGACATTTACATACCATTTCTCACGCACTACGGTTCGAACACTCGAACACCTATACGGATTCTCCTGCACAGTGGCAGATATGTAAATACGGCGTTTACAAACCATTTCTCACGCATTAGGGTTCGAACACTCGAACACCTACACGGATTCTCCTGCATAGTGGCAGCTATGCAAATACGGCGTTTACAGACCATTTCTCACGCATTACGGTTCGAACACTCGAACACCTATACGGATTCTCCTGCACAGTGGCAGATATGTAAATACGGCGTTTACTTACCATTTCTCACACATTAGGGTTTGAACACTCGAACACCTATACGGATTCTCCTGCACAGTGGCATATATGTAAATACGGCGTTTACTTACCATTTTTCACGCATTAGGGTTCGAACACTCGACCACCTATACGGATTCTCCTGCACAGTGACAGATCTGCAAATACGGCGTTTACTAACCATTTTTCACGCATTAGGGTTCGAACACTCGAACACCTATACGGATTCTCCTGCACGGTGGCAGATATGTAAATACGACATTTACATACCATTTCTCCCGCATTAGGGTTCGAACACTCGAACACCTATACGGATTCTACTGCACAGTGGCAGATATGTAAATACGGCGTTTACTTACCATTTCTCACGCATTAGGGTTCGAACACTCGAACACCTATACGGATTCTCCTGCACAGTGGAAGATATGTAAATACAGCGTTTACTTGCCATTTCTCACGCATTACGCTTTGAACACTCGAACACCTATACGGATTCTCCTGCACAGTGGCAGATATGTAAATACGACATTTAGATACCATTTCTCACGCACTACGGTTCGAACACTCGAACACCTATACGGATTCTCCTGCATAGTGGCAGATATGTAAATACGGCGTTTACAAACCATTTCTCCCGCATTAGGGTTCGAACACTCGAACACCTATACGGATTCTCCTGCATAGTGGCAGCTATGCAAATACGGCGTTTACTTACCATTTCTCACGCATTACGGTTCGAACACTCGAACACCTATACGGATTCTCCTACACAGTGGCAGATATGTAAATACGGCGTTTACTTACCATTTCTCACGCATTAGGGTTCGAGCACTCGAACACCTATACAGATTCTCCTGCACAGTGCCATATATGTAAATACGGCGTTTACTTACCATTTTTCACGCATTAGGGTTTGAACAATCGAACACCTATACGGATTCACCTGCACAGTGGCTGATATGTAAATACGGCGTTTACTTACCATTTCTCACGCATTACGCTTCGAACACTCGAACACCTATACGGATTCTCCTGCACGGTGGCAGATATGTAAATACGACATTTACATACCATTTCTCCCGCATTAGGGTTCGAACACTCGAACACCTATACGGATTCTCCTGCATAGTGGCAGCTATGCAAATACGGCGTTTACTTACCATTTCTCATGCATTACGGTTCGAACACTCGAACACCTATACGGATTCTCCTACACAGTGGCAGATATGTAAATACGGCGTTTACTTACCATTTCTCACGCATTAGGGTTCGAACACTCGAACACCTATACGGATTCTCCTGCACAGTGCCATATATGTAAATACAGCGTTTACTTACCATTTTTCACGCATTAGGGTTTGAACAATCGAACACCTATACGGATTCACCTGCACAGTGGCAGATATGTAAATACGGCGTTTACTTACCATTTCTCACTCATTAGGGTTCGAACACTCGAACACCTATACGGATTCTCCTGCACAGTGGCAGATATGTAAATACGCCGTTTACTTACCATTTCTCACGCATTACGGTTCGAACACTCGAACACCTATACGGATTCTCCTGCACAGTGGCAGATATGTAAATACGCCGTTTACTTAGCATTTCTCACGCATTACGCTTTGAACACTCGAACACCTATACGGATTCTCCTGCATGGTGGCAGATATGTAAATACGACATTTACATACCATTTCTCACGCACTACGGTTCGAACACTCGAACACCTATACGGATTCTCCTGCACAGTGGCAGATATGTAAATACGGCGTTTACAAACCATTTCTCACGCATTAGGGTTCGAACACTCGAACACCTACACGGATTCTCCTGCATAGTGGCAGCTATGCAAATACGGCGTTTACTTACCATTTCTCACGCATTACGGTTCGAAACACTCGAACACCTATACGGATTCTCCTGCACAGTGGCAGATATGTAAATACGGCGTTTACTTACCAATTCTCACGCATTAGGGTTCGAACACTCGAACACCTATACGGATTCTCCTGCACGGTGCCATATATGTAAATACGGCGTTTACTTACCATTTTTCACGCATTAGGGTTTGAACAATCGAACACCTATACGGATTCACCTGCACAGTGGCAGATATGTAAATACGGCGTTTACTTACCATTTCTCACTCATTAGGGTTCGAACACTCGAACACCTATACGGATTCTCCTGCACAGTGGCAGATATGTAAATACGCCGTTTACTTACCATTTCTCACGCATTACGGTTCGAACACTCGAACACCTATACGGATTCTCCTGCACAGTGGCAGATATGTAAATACGGCGTTTACTTACCATTTCTCACGCATTACGCTTTGAACACTCGAACACCTATACGGATTCTCCTGCACGGTGGCAGATATGTAAATATGACATTTACATACCATTTCTCACGCACTACGGTTCGAACACTCGAACACCTATACGGATTCTCCTGCACAGTGGCAGATATTGTAAATACGGCGTTTACAAACCATTTCTCACGCATTAGGGTTCGAACACTCGAACACCTACACGGATTCTCCTGCATAGTGGCAGCTATGCAAATACGGCGTTTACATACCATTTCTCACGCATTACGGTTCGAACACTCGAACACCTATACGGATTCTCCTGCACAGTGGCAGATATGTAAATACAGCGTTTACTTACCATTTCTCACACATTAGGGTTCGAACACTCGAACACCTATACGGATTCTCCTGCACAGTGGCATATATGTAAATACGGCGTTTACTTACCATTTTTCACGCATTAGGGTTCGAACACTCGACCACCTATACGGATTCTCCTGCACAGTGACAGATCTGCAAATACGGCGTTTACTAACCATTTTTCACGCATTAGGGTTCGAAACACTCGAACACCTATACGGATTCTCCTGCACGGTGGCAGATATGTAAATACGACATTTACATACCATTTCTCCCGCATTAGGGTTTGAACACTCGAACACCTATTCGGATTCTCCTGCACAGTGGCAGATATGTAAATACGGCGTTTACTTACCATTTCTCACTCATTAAGCTTTGAACACTCGAACACCTATACGGATTCTCCTGCACAGTGGCAGATATGTAAATACGGCGTTTACTTACCATTTCTCACGCATTACGCTTTGAACACTCGAACACCTATACGGATTCTCCTGCACGGTGGCAGATATGTAAATACGACATTTACATACCATTTCTCACGCACTGCGGTTCGAACACTCGAACACCTATACGGATTCTCCTGCACAGTGGCAGATATGTAAATACGGCGTTTACAAACCATTTCTCACGCATTATGGTTCGAACACTCGAACACCTATACGGATTCTCCTGCATAGTGGCAGCATTGCAAATACGGCGTTTACTTACCATTTCTCACGCATTACGGTTCGAACACTCGAACACCTATACGGATTCTCCTGCACAGTGGCAGATATGTAAATACGGCGTTACTTACCATTTCTCACGCACTAGGGTTCGAACACTCGAACACTTATACGGATTCTCCTGCACAGTGGCATATATGTAAATACGGCGTTTACTTACCATTTTTCACGCATTAGTGTTCGAACACTCGAACACCTATACGGATTCACCTGCACAGTGGCAGATATGTAAATACGGCGTTTACTTACCATTTCTCACGCATTACGCTTCGAACACTCGAACACCTATACGGATTCTCCTGCACAGTGGCAGATATGTAAGTACGGCGTTTACTAACCATTTTTCACGCATTAGGGTTCGAACACTCGAACACCTATACGGATTCTCCTGCACAGTAGCGAATATGTAAATACGACGTTGACATACCATTTCTCACGCGTTACGCTTCGAACACTCAAACATCTATACGGATTCTCCTGTACAGTGGCATATATGTAAATACGGCGTTTACTTACCATTTCTCACGCATTAGGGTTCGAACACTCGAAGACCTATACGGATTCTACTGCACGGTGGCAGATATGTAAATACGGCGTTTACTTACCATTTCTAACGCATTACGCTTCGAACACTCGAACACCTATACGGATTCTCCTGCACTGTGGCAGATATGTAAATACGGCGTTTACTTTCCATTTCTAACGCATTAGGGTTCGAACACTCGAACACCTGTACGGATTCTCCTGCACAGTGGCAGATATGTAAATACGACGTTTACTTACCATTTTTCACGCAATAGGGTTCGAACACTTGAACACCTAAACGGATTCTCCTGCACAGTGGCAGATATGTAATACGGCGTTTACTTACAATTTCTCACGCATTACGCTTCGAACACCTCGAACGCCTATACGGATTCTCCTGCACAGTGGCATATATCTAAATACGGCGTTTACTTACCATTTCTCACGCATTACGGTTCGAACACTCGAACACCTATTCGGATTCTCCTGCACAGTGGCAGATACGTAAATACGGCGTTTACTTACCATTTCTCACGCATTAGGGTTCGAACACTCGAACACCTATACGGATTCTACTGCACAGTGGCAGATATGTAAATACGGTGTTTACTAACCATTTCTCACGCATTAGGGTTCGAACACTCAAACACCTATACAGATTCTACTGCCCAGTGGCAGATATGTAAATACGGCGTTTACTTACCATTTTTCACGCATTAGGGTTCGACCACTCGAACACCTATACGTATTCTCCTGCACAGTGGCAGATATGTAAATACGGCGTTTACTTACCATTTCTCACGCATTACGGTTCGAACACTCGAACACCTATACGGATTCTCCTGCACAGTGGCAGATATGTAAATACGGCGTTTACTTACCATTTCTCACGCATTAGGGTTCGAACACTCGAACACCTATACGGATTCTACTGCACAGTGGCAGATATGTAAATACGGCGTTTACTTACCATTTCTCACGCATTAGGGTTCGAACACTCGAACACCTATACGGATTCTCCTGCACAGTGGAAGATATGTAAATACGGCGTTTACTTGCCATTTCTCACGCATTACGCTTTGAACACTCGAACACCTATACGGATTCTCCTGCATAGTGGCAGCTATGCAAATACGGCGTTTACTTACCATTTCTCACGCATTACGGTTCGAACACTCGAACACCTATACGGATTCTCCTACACAGTGGCAGATATGTAAATACGGCGTTTACTTACCATTTCTCACGCATTAGGGTTCGAACACTCGAACACCTATACGGATTCTCCTGCGCAGTGCCATATATGTAAATATGGCGTTTACTTACCATTTTTCACGCATTAGGGTTTGAACAATCGAACACCTATACGGATTCACCTGCACGCAGATATGTAAATACGGCGTTTACTTACCATTTCTCACGCATTACGCTTCGAACACTCGAACACCTATACGGATTCTCCTGCACGGTGGCAGATATGTAAATACGACATTTACATACCATTTCTCCCGCATTAGGGTTCGAACACTCGAACACCTATAGGGATTCTCCTGCATAGTGGCAGCTATGCAAATACGGCGTTTACTTACCATTTCTCACGCATTACGGTTCGAACACTCGAACACCTATACGGATTCTCCTACACAGTGGCAGATATGTAAATACGGCGTTTACTTACCAATTCTCACGCATTAGGGTTCGAACACTCGAACACCTATACGGATTCTCCTGCACAGTGCCATATATGTAAATACGGCGTTTACTTACCATTTTTCACGCATTAGGGTTTGAACAATCGAACACCTATACGGATTCACCTGCACAGTGGCAGATATGTAAATACGGCGTTTACTTACCATTTCTCACTCATTAGGGTTCGAACACTCGAACACCTATACGGATTCTCCTGCACAGTGGCAGATATGTAAATACGCCGTTTACTTACCATTTCTCACGCATTACGGTTCGAACACTCGAATACCTATACGGATTCTCCTGCACAGTGGCAGATATGTAAATACGGCGTTTACTTACCATTTCTCACGCATTACGCTTTGAACACTCGAACACCTATACGGATTCTCCTGCACGGAGGCAGATATGTAAATATGACATTTACATACCATTTCTCACGCACTACGGTTCGAACACTCGAACACCTATACGGATTCTCCTGCACAGTGGCAGATATGTAAATACGGCGTTTACAAACCATTTCTCACGCATTAGGGTTCGAACACTCGAACACCTACACGGATTCTCCTGCATAGTGGCAGCTATGCAAATACGGCGTTTACAGACCATTTCTCACGCATTACGGTTCGAACACTCGAACACCTATACGGATTCTCCTGCACAGTGGCAGATATGTAAATACGGCGTTTACTTACCATTTCTCACACATTAGGGTTTGAACACTCGAACACCAATACGGATTCTCCTGCACAGTGGCATATATGTAAATACGGCGTTTACTTACCATTTTTCACGCATTAGGGTTCGAACACTCGACCACCTATACGGATTCTCCTGCACAGTGACAGATCTGCAAATACGGCGTTTACTAACCATTTTTCACGCATTAGGGTTCGAACACTCGAACACCTATACGGATTCTCCTGCACGGTGGCAGATATGTAAATACGACATTTACATACCATTTCTCCCGCATTAGGGTTCGAACACTCGAACACCTATACGGATTCTACTGCACAGTGGCAGATATGTAAATACGGCGTTTACTTACCATTTCTCACGCATTAGGGTTCGAACACTCGAACACCTATACGGATTCTCCTGCACAGTGGAAGATATGTAAATACAGCGTTTACTTGCCATTTCTCACGCATTACGCTTTGAACACTCGAACACCTATACGGATTCTCCTGCACAGTGGCAGATATGTAAATACGACATTTAGATACCATTTCTCACGCACTACGGTTCGAACACTCGAACACCTATACGGATTCTCCTGCATAGTGGCAGATATGTAAATACGGCGTTTACAAACCATTTCTCCCGCATTAGGGTTCGAACACTCGAACACCTATACGGATTCTCCTGCATAGTGGCAGCTATGCAAATACGGCGTTTACTTACCATTTCTCACGCATTACGGTTCGAACACTCGAACACCTATACGGATTCTCCTACACAGTGGCAGATATGTAAATACGGCGTTTACTTACCATTTCTCACGCATTAGGGTTCGAGCACTCGAACACCTATACAGATTCTCCTGCACAGTGCCATATATGTAAATACGGCGTTTACTTACCATTTTTCACGCATTAGGGTTTGAACAATCGAACACCTATACGGATTCACCTGCACAGTGGCTGATATGTAAATACGGCGTTTACTTACCATTTCTCACGCATTACGCTTCGAACACTCGAACACCTATACGGATTCTCCTGCACGGTGGCAGATATGTAAATACGACATTTACATACCATTTCTCCCGCATTAGGGTTCGAACACTCGAACACCTATACGGATTCTCCTGCATAGTGGCAGCTATGCAAATACGGCGTTTACTTACCATTTCTCATGCATTACGGCTCGAACACTCGAACACCTATACGGATTCTCCTACACAGTGGCAGATATGTAAATACGGCGTTTACTTACCATTTCTCACGCATTAGGGTTCGAACACTCGAACACCTATACGGATTCTCCTGCACAGTGCCATATATGTAAATACAGCGTTTACTTACCATTTTTCACGCATTAGGGTTTGAACAATCGAACACCTATACGGATTCACCTGCACAGTGGCAGATATGTAAATACGGCGTTTACTTACCATTTCTCACTCATTAGGGTTCGAACACTCGAACACCTATACGGATTCTCCTGCACAGTGGCAGATATGTAAATACGCCGTTTACTTACCATTTCTCACGCATTACGGTTCGAACACTCGAACACCTATACGGATTCTCCTGCACAGTGGCAGATATGTAAATACGCCGTTTACTTACCATTTCTCACGCATTACGCTTTGAACACTCGAACACCTATACGGATTCTCCTGCATGGTGGCAGATATGTAAATACGACATTTACATACCATTTCTCACGCACTACGGTTCGAACACTCGAACACCTATACGGATTCTCCTGCACAGTGGCAGATATGTAAATACGGCGTTTACAAACCATTTCTCACGCATTAGGGTTCGAACACTCGAACACCTACGCGGATTCTCCTGCATAGTGGCAGCTATGCAAATACGGCGTTTACTTACCATTTCTCACGCATTACGGTTCGAACACTCGAACACCTATACGGATTCTCCTGCACAGTGGCAGATATGTAAATACGGCGTTTACTTACCAATTCTCACGCATTAGGGTTCGAACACTCGAACACCTATACGGATTCTCCTGCACGGTGCCATATATGTAAATACGGCGTTTACTTACCATTTTTCACGCATTAGGCTTTGAACAATCGAACACCTATACGGATTCACCTGCACAGTGGCAGATATGTAAATACGGCGTTTACTTACCATTTCTCACTCATTAGGGTTCGAACACTCGAACACCTATACGGATTCTCCTGCACAGTGGCAGATATGTAAATACGCCGTTTACTTACCATTTCTCACGCATTACGGTTCGAACACTCGAACACCTATACGGATTCTCCTGCACAGTGGCAGATATGTAAATACGGCGTTTACTTACCATTTCTCACGCATTACGCTTTGAACACTCGAACACCTATACGGATTCTCCTGCACGGTGGCAGATATGTAAATATGACATTTACATACCATTTCTCACGCACTACGGTTCGAACACTCGAACACCTATACGGATTCTCCTGCACAGTGGCAGATATGTAAATACGGCGTTTACAAACCATTTCTCACGCATTTGGGTTCGAACACTCGAACACCTACACGGATTCTCCTGCATAGTGGCAGCTATGCAAATACGGCGTTTACATACCATTTCTCACGCATTACGGTTCGAACACTCGAACACCTATACGGATTCTCCTGCACAGTGGCAGATATGTAAATACGGCGTTTACTTACCATTTCTCACACATTAGGGTTCGAACACTCGAACACCTATACGGATTCTCCTGCACAGTGGCATATATGTAAATACGGCGTTTACTTACCATTTTTCACGCATTAGGGTTCGAACACTCGACCACCTATACGGATTCTCCTGCACAGTGACAGATCTGCAAATACGGCGTTTACTAACCATTTTTCACGCATTAGGGTTCGAACACTCGAACACCTATACGGATTCTCCTGCACGGTGGCAGATATGTAAATACGACATTTACATACCATTTCTCCCGCATTAGGGTTTGAACACTCGAACACCTATACGGATTCTACTGCACAGTGGCAGATATGTAAATACGGCGTTTACTTACCATTTCTCACGCATTAGGGTTCGAACACTCGAACACCTATACGGATTCTCCTGCACAGTGGAAGATATGTAAATACAGCGTTTACTTGCCATTTCTCACGCATTACGCTTTGAACACTCGAACACCTATACGGATTCTCCTGCACAGTGGCAGATATGTAAATACGACATTTAGATACCATTTCTCACGCACTACGGTTCGAACACTCGAACACCTATACGGATTCTCCTGCATAGTGGCAGATATGTAAATACGGCGTTTACAAACCATTTCTCCCGCATTAGGGTTCGAACACTCGAACACCTACACGGATTCTCCTGCATAGTGGCAGCTATGCAAATACGGCGTTTACTTACCATTTCTCACGCATTACGGTTCGAACACTCGAACACCTATACGGATTCTCCTACACAGTGGCAGATATGTAAATACGGCGTTTACTTACCATTTCTCACGCATTAGGGTTCGAGCACTCGAACACCTATACAGATTCTCCTGCACAGTGCCATATATGTAAATACGGCGTTTACTTACCATTTTTCACGCATTAGGGTTTGAACAATCGAACACCTATACGGATTCACCTGCACAGTGGCAGATATGTAAATACGGCGTTTACTTACCATTTCTCACGCATTACGCTTCGAACACTCGAACACCTATACGGATTCTCCTGCACGGTGGCCGATATGTAAATACGACATTTACATACCATTTCTCCCGCATTAGGGTTCGAACACTCGAACACCTATACGGATTCTCCTGCATAGTGGCAGCTATGCAAATACGGCGTTTACTTACCATTTCTCACGCATTACGGTTCGAACACTCGAACACCTATACGGATTCTCCTACACAGTGGCAGATATGTAAATACGGCGTTTACTTACCATTTCTCACGCATTAGGGTTCGAACACTCGAACACCTATACGGATTCTCCTGCACAGTGCCATATATGTAAATACAGCGTTTACTTACCATTTTTCACGCATTAGGGTTTGAACAATCGAACACCTATACAGATTCACCTGCACAGTGGCAGATATGTAAATACGGCGTTTACTTACCATTTCTCACTCATTAGGGTTCGAACACTCGAACACCTATACGGATTCTCCTGCACAGTGGCAGATATGTAAATACGCCGTTTACTTACCATTTCTCACGCATTACGGTTCGAACACTCGAACACCTATACGGATTCTCCTGCACAGTGGCAGATATGTAAATACGGCGTTTACTTACCATTTCTCACGCATTACGCTTTGAACACTCGAACACCTATACGGATTCTCCTGCATGGTGGCAGATATGTAAATACGACATTTACATACCATTTCTCACGCACTACGGTTCGAACACTCGAACACCTATACGGATTCTCCTGCACAGTGGCAGATATGTAAATACGGCGTTTACAAACCATTTCTCACGCATTAGGGTTCGAACACTCGAACACCTACACGGATTCTCCTGCATAGTGGCAGCTATGCAAATACGGCGTTTACTTACCATTTCTCATGCATTACGGTTCGAACACTCGAACACCTATACGGATTCTCCTGCACAGTGGCAGATATGTAAATACGGCGTTTACTTACCAATTCTCACGCATTAGGGTTCGAACACTCGAACACCTATACGGATTCTCCTGCACAGTGCCATATATATAAATACGGCGTTTACTCACCATTTTTCACACATTAGGGTTTGAACAATCGAACACCTATACGGATTCACCTGCACAGTGGCAGATATGTAAATACGGCGTTTACTTACCATTTCTCACTCATTAGGGTTCGAACACTCGAACACCTATACGGATTCTCCTGCACAGTGGCAGATATGTAAATACGCCGTTTACTTACCATTTCTCACGCATTACGGTTCGAACACTCGAACACCTATACGGATTCTCCTGCACAGTGGCAGATATGTAAATACGGCGTTTACTTACCATTTCTCACGCATTACGCTTTGAACACTCGAACACCTATACGGATTCTCCTGCACGGTGGCAGATATGTAAATATGACATTTACATACCATTTCTCACGCACTACGGTTCGAACACTCGAACACCTATACGGATTCTCCTGCACAGTGGCAGATATGTAAATACGGCGTTTACAAACCATTTCTCACGCATTAGGGTTTGAACACTCGAACACCTACACGGATTCTCCTGCATAGTGGCAGCTATGCAAATACGGCGTTTACATACCATTTCTCACGCATTACGGTTCGAACACTCGAACACCTATACGGATTCTCCTGCACAGTGGCAGATATGTAAATACGGCGTTTACTTACCATTTCTCACACATTAGGGTTTGAACACTCGAACACCTATACGGATTCTCCTGCACAGTGGCATATATGTAAATACGGCGTTTACTTACCATTTTTCACGCATTAGGGTTCGAACACTCGACCACCTATACGGATTCTCCTGCACAGTGACAGATCTGCAAATACGGCGTTTACTAACCATTTTTCACGCATTAGGGTTCGAACACTCGAACACCTATACGGATTCTTCTGCACGGTGGCAGATATGTAAATACGACATTTACATACCATTTCTCCCGCATTAGGGTTTGAACACTCGAACACCTATACGGATTCTACTGCACAGTGGCAGATATGTAAATACGGCGTTTACTTACCATTTCTCACGCATTAGGGTTCGAACACTCGAACACCTATACGGATTCTCCTGCACAGTGGAAGATATGTAAATACAGCGTTTACTTGCCATTTCTCACGCATTACGCTTTGAACACTCGAACACCTATACGGATTCTCCTGCACAGTGGCAGATATGTAAATACGACATTTAGATACCATTTCTCACGCACTACGGTTCGAACACTCGAACACCTATACGGATTCTCCTGCATAGTGGCAGATATGTAAATACGGCGTTTACAAACCATTTCTCCCGCATTAGGGTTCGAACACACGAACACCTATACGGATTCTCCTGCATAGTGGCAGCTATGCAAATACGGCGTTTACTTACCATTTCTCACGCATTACGGTTCGAACACTCGAACACCTATACGGATTCTCCTACACAGTGGCAGATATGTAAATACGGCGTTTACTTACCATTTCTCACGCATTAGGGTTCGAGCACTCGAACACCTATACAGATTCTCCTGCACAGTGCCATATATGTAAATACGGCGTTTACTTACCATTTTTCACGCATTAGGGTTTGAACAATCGAACACCTATACGGATTCACCTGCACAGTGGCAGATATGTAAATACGGCGTTTACTTACCATTTCTCACGCATTACGCTTCGAACACTCGAACACCTATACGGATTCTCCTGCACGGTGGCCGATATGTAAATACGACATTTACATACCATTTCTCCCGCATTAGGGTTCGAACACTCGAACACCTATACGGATTCTCCTGCATAGTGGCAGCTATGCAAATACGGCGTTTACTTACCATTTCTCACGCATTACGGTTCGAACACTCGAACACCTATACGGATTCTCCTACACAGTGGCAGATATGTAAATACGGCGTTTACTTACCATTTCTCACGCATTAGGGTTCGAACACTCGAACACCTATACGGATTCTCCTGCACAGTGCCATATATGTAAATACAGCGTTTACTTACCATTTTTCACGCATTAGGGTTTGAACAATCGAACACCTATACAGATTCACCTGCACAGTGGCAGATATGTAAATACGGCGTTTACTTACCATTTCTCACTCATTAGGGTTCGAACACTCGAACACCTATACGGATTCTCCTGCACAGTGGCAGATATGTAAATACGCCGTTTACTTACCATTTCTCACGCATTACGGTTCGAACACTCGAACACCTATACGGATTCTCCTGCACAGTGGCAGATAT
Organism: Camellia granthamiana; assembly: GCA_036172215.1. Classification (NCBI taxonomy): domain Eukaryota; kingdom Viridiplantae; phylum Streptophyta; class Magnoliopsida; order Ericales; family Theaceae; genus Camellia; species Camellia granthamiana. The sequence continues at coordinate 5,365 of JAXFYN010000847.1, read as the reverse complement.
GTAAATACGGCGTTTACTTACCATTTCTCACGCATTACGCTTTGAACACTCGAACACCTATACGGATTCTCCTGCATGGTGGCAGATATGTAAATACGACATTTACATACCATTTCTCACGCACTACGGTTCGAACACTCGAACACCTATACGGATTCTCCTGCACAGTGGCAGATATGTAAATACGGCGTTTACAAACCATTTCTCACGCATTAGGGTTCGAACACTCGAACACCTACACGGATTCTCCTGCATAGTGGCAGCTATGCAAATACGGCGTTTACTTACCATTTCTCATGCATTACGGTTCGAACACTCGAACACCTATACGGATTCTCCTGCACAGTGGCAGATATGTAAATACGGCGTTTACTTACCAATTCTCACGCATTAGGGTTCGAACACTCGAACACCTATACGGATTCTCCTGCACAGTGCCATATATATAAATACGGCGTTTACTCACCATTTTTCACACATTAGGGTTTGAACAATCGAACACCTATACGGATTCACCTGCACAGTGGCAGATATGTAAATACGGCGTTTACTTACCATTTCTCACTCATTAGGGTTCGAACACTCGAACACCTATACGGATTCTCCTGCACAGTGGCAGATATGTAAATACGCCGTTTACTTACCATTTCTCACGCATTACGGTTCGAACACTCGAACACCTATACGGATTCTCCTGCACAGTGGCAGATATGTAAATACGGCGTTTACTTACCATTTCTCACGCATTACGCTTTGAACACTCGAACACCTATACGGATTCTCCTGCACGGTGGCAGATATGTAAATATGACATTTACATACCATTTCTCACGCACTACGGTTCGAACACTCGAACACCTATACGGATTCTCCTGCACAGTGGCAGATATGTAAATACGGCGTTTACAAACCATTTCTCACGCATTAGGGTTTGAACACTCGAACACCTACACGGATTCTCCTGCATAGTGGGCAGCTATGCAAATACGGCGTTTACATACCATTTCTCACGCATTACGGTTCGAACACTCGAACACCTATACGGATTCTCCTGCACAGTGGCAGATATGTAAATACGGCGTTTACTTACCATTTCTCACACATTAGGGTTTGAACACTCGAACACCTATACGGATTCTCCTGCACAGTGGCATATATGTAAATACGGCGTTTACTTACCATTTTTCACGCATTAGGGTTCGAACACTCGACCACCTATACGGATTCTCCTGCACAGTGACAGATCTGCAAATACGGCGTTTACTAACCATTTTTCACGCATTAGGGTTCGAACACTCGAACACCTATACGGATTCTTCTGCACGGTGGCAGATATGTAAATACGACATTTACATACCATTTCTCCCGCATTAGGGTTTGAACACTCGAACACCTATACGGATTCTACTGCACAGTGGCAGATATGTAAATACGGCGTTTACTTACCATTTCTCACGCATTAGGGTTCGAACACTCGAACACCTATACGGATTCTCCTGCACAGTGGAAGATATGTAAATACAGCGTTTACTTGCCATTTCTCACGCATTACGCTTTGAACACTCGAACACCTATACGGATTCTCCTGCACAGTGGCAGATATGTAAATACGACATTTAGATACCATTTCTCACGCACTACGGTTCGAACACTCGAACACCTATACGGATTCTCCTGCATAGTGGCAGATATGTAAATACGGCGTTTACAAACCATTTCTCCCGCATTAGGGTTCGAACACACGAACACCTATACGGATTCTCCTGCATAGTGGCAGCTATGCAAATACGGCGTTTACTTACCATTTCTCACGCATTACGGTTCGAACACTCGAACACCTATACGGATTCTCCTACACAGTGGCAGATATGTAAATACGGCGTTTACTTACCATTTCTCACGCATTAGGGTTCGAGCACTCGAACACCTATACAGATTCTCCTGCACAGTGCCATATATGTAAATACGGCGTTTACTTACCATTTTTCACGCATTAGGGTTTGAACAATCGAACACCTATACGGATTCCCCTGCACAGTGGCAGATATGTAAATACGGCGTCTACTTATCATTTCTCACGCATTACGCTTCGAACACTTGAACACCTATACGGATTCTCCTGCACGGTGGCAGATATGTAAATACGACATTTACATACCATTTCTCCCGCATTAGGGTTCGAACACTCGAACACCTATACGGATTCTCCTGCATAGTGGCAGCTATGCAAATACGGCGTTTACTTACCATTTCTCACGCATTACGGTTCGAACACTCGAACACCTATACGGATTCTCCTACACAGTGGCAGATATGTAAATACGGCGTTTACTTACCATTTCTCACGCAATAGGGTTCGAACACTCGAACACCTATACGGATTCTCCTGCACAGTGCCATATATGTAAATACAGCGTTTACTTACCATTTTTCACGCATTAGGGTTTGAACAATCGAACACCTATACGGATTCACCTGCACAGTGGCAGATATGTAAATACGGCGTTTACTTACCATTTCTCACTCATTAGGGTTCGAACACTCGAACACCTATACGGATTCTCCTGCACAGTGGCCGATATGTAAATACGCCGTTTACTTACCATTTCTCACGCATTACGGTTCGAACACTCGAACACCTATACGGATTCTCCTGCACAGTGGCAGATATGTAAATACGGCGTTTACTTACCATTTCTCACGCATTACGCTTTGAACACTCGAACACCTATACGGATTCTCCTGCATGGTGGCAGATATGTAAATACGACATTTACATACCATTTCTCACGCACCACGGTTCGAACACTCGAACACCTATACGGATTCTCCTGCACAGTGGCAGATATGTAAATACGGCGTTTACAAACCATTTCTCACGCATTAGGGTTCGAACACTCGAACACCTACACGGATTCTCCTGCATAGTGGCAGCTATGCAAATACGGCGTTTACTTACCATTTCTCACGCATTACGGTTCGAACACTCGAACACCTATACGGATTCTCCTGCACAGTGGCAGATATGTAAATACGGCGTTTACTTACCATTTCTCACACATTAGGGTTCGAACACTCGAACACCTATACGGATTCTCCTGCACAGTGGCTTATATGTAAATACGGCGTTTACTTACCATTTTTCACGCATTAGGGTTCGAACACTCGACCACCTATACGGATTCTCCTGCACAGTGGCAGATCTGTAAATACGGCGTTTACTAACCATTTTTCACGCATTAGGGTTCGAACACTCGAACACCTATACGGATTCTCCTGCACAGTGGCGAATATGTAAATACGGCGTTGACATACCATTTCTCACGCGTTACGCTTCGAACACTCAAACATCTAAACGGATTATCCTGCACAGTGGCATATATGTAAATACGGCGTTTACTTACCATTTCTCACGCATTGGGGTTCGAACACTCGAACACCTATACGGATTCACCTCCAAAGTGGCAGCTATGCAAATACGGCGTTTACTTACCATTTCTCACGCATTACGGCTCGAACACTCGAACACCTATACGGATTCTCCTGCACAGTGCCAGATATGTAAATACGGCATTTACTTACCATTTCTCACGCATTACGGTTCGAACACTCGAACACCTATACGGATTCTACTGCACAGTGGCATATACGTAAATTCGGCGTTTACTTACCATTTCTCACGCATTAGGGTTCGAACACTCGAACACCTATACGGATTCTACTGCACAGTGGCAGATATGTAAATACGGCGTTTACTTACCATTTCTCACGCATCAGGGTTCGAACACTCGAACACCTATACGGATTCTCCTGCACAGTGGAAGATATGTAAATACAGCGTTTACTTGCCATTTCTCACGCATTACGCTTTGAACACTCGAACACCTATACGGATTCTCCTGCACAGTGGCAGATATGTAAATACGACATTTAGATACCATTTCTCACGAACTACGGTTCGAACACTCGAACACCTATACGGATTCTCCTGCATAGTGGCAGCTATGCAAATACGGCGTTTACTTACCATTTCTCACGCATTACGGTTCGAACACTCGAACACCTATACGGATTCTCCTACACAGTGGCAGATATGTAAATACGGCGTTTACTTACCATTTCTCACGCATTAGGGTTCGAACACTCGAACACCTATACGGATTCTCCTGCACAGTGCCATATATGTAAATACGGCGTTTACTTACCATTTCTCACGCATTAGGGTTTGAACAATCGAACACCTATACGGATTCACCTGCACAGTGGCAGATATGTAAATACGGCGTTTACTTACCATTTCTCACGCATTACGCTTCGAACACTCGAACACCTATACGGATTCTCCTGCACGGTGGCAGATATGTAAATACGACATTTACATACCATTTCTCCCGCATTAGGGTTCGAACACTCGAACACCTATACGGATTCTCCTGCATAGTGGCAGCTATGCAAATACGGCGTTTACTTACCATTTCTCACGCATTACGGTTCGAACACTCGAACACCTATACGGATTCTCCTACACAGTGGCAGATATGTAAATACGGCGTTTACTTACCATTTCTCACGCATTAGGGTTCGAACACTCGAACACCTATACGGATTCTCCTGCACAGTGCCATATATGTAAATACGGCGTTTACTTACCATTTTTCACGCATTAGGGTTTGAACAATCGAACACCTATACGGATTCACCTGCACAGTGGCAGATATGTAAATACGGCGTTTACTTACCATTTCTCACTCATTAGGGTTCGAACACTCGAACACCTATACGGATTCTCCTGCACAGTGGCAGATATGTAAATACGGCGTTTACAAACCATTTCTCACGCATTAGGGTTCGAACACTCGAACACCTACACGGATTCTCCTGCATAGTGGCAGCTATGCAAATACGGCGTTTACTTACCATTTCTCACGCATTACGGTTCGAACACTCGAACACCTATACGGATTCTCCTGCACAGTGCAGATATGTAAATACGACGTTTACTTACCATTTCTCACACATTAGGGTTCGAACACTCGAACACCTATACGGATTCTCCTGCACAGTGGCATATATGTAAATACGGCGTTTACTTACCATTTTTCACGCATTAGGGTTCGAACCCTCGAACACCTATACGGATTCTCCTGCACAGTGGCAGATCTGTAAATACGGCGTTTACTAACCATTTTTCACGCATTAGGGTTCGAACACTCGAACACCTATACGGATTCTCCTGCACAGTGGCAAATATGTAAATACGGCGTTGACATACCATTTCTCACGCGTTACGCTTAGAACACTCAAACATCTATACGGATTATCCTGCACAGTGGCATATATGTAAATACGACGTTTACTTACCATT